>JAODAC010001881.1:0-37352 GCA_027575185.1 Mimaenictus wilsoni
GTTTACATTGTTTATTTTTTCTTGTAGTTCTGATTTATTTTTTCCTTCATTGTTCAATGTGATTCCAAGGTATTTAATATTTTGGTAGTAATATAGTAAGCTATACAAAAAAGTAAGTAAGTTATATAAAGAAATATGTTAATATAAACAATTTATGAAATCAGGAAACGTTGTAGTTTATTATATTCGTATTTTATTAAAATATCGTCTCAAGTTTGTAAATAAGATAATATTCTCTCACAATGACAAGGTTTATTACTGTAATTTTGAGCCTATTTATTTTGGTTTTCGTATCTCCGTGCAAAACATGTTGGCTCATTTTGTAAGAGCTCTCTGGGGGATTCTTCAGTGGTATACGCACGTCGCGACTGTCTCGCCGTGCAGAAAATGCAAAATAACTGCGTACTTTTTTCGACGGGCGCAGAGCGCACTATTAACGCAAGTGCCAATTTATGAGCTATTTTCGTCTTGTTTTTCGCTCGCGCACTTTTTTCGCCACATCCAAGAGCAATGCATGGCATACCGGGACGCAGACATTTAATGTACAACGCCACGGTGCATTGACCATGGCTGCAACCGCGAATAAATCAACAACGATGACGCTCATTTGACAATTAGTTAATGACAAAATGACGTTCATGTTCCAATCGCAGAAAGCCAACTAATGGGCCAATATTCAAAAGATATTACGTTGAATTTTTTTTAAGACATAATGGGACATCAATGAAAACAAGACGTATTCAAATTGAAAGTCTATTAATAACTTTCAGCGTTTTTTAAACGTTCGAAATGATGTAAATTGCATTTTAAATAACATGTTTTTATTAATGATGTTGAAGTTTTTTCTACTCTTAAAAAATGAAATCTCTGATGTGAAACATTTAAAGGCTATATTTGTCGGATACAAAAAGCTACTGTAACTGGTTTTGGTTTTGATCTTGGAATGGTGATATTTTGGGGGATGTTTGACGTCACGTATTGCAAACTTTGGGGAAACGTGTAGGTGTAAATCGGCATAATGGCGGCAGCATTGAGGTAGGTCAGGGTTTTACGCTGCAAATGCAACTGCGGGCGAGAGGGAGAGGGGGCGGCTGCGAATAGGGATCGAATCGACCCGGCCTTTCCGGCACCACGACGGCGTCGCTGGCCGGGGGTTGGTAGACGAGTGGCGGCGACGGCACCATGACCCACTTCGACTCAACGGTTTCAATTCATTGCGCTTTCTGTTTTGGTTTCTTGCTACATTGTGCGCCTTTTTCAGTCGTGTCGATTTCGAAGACTTGCCGCACTGCGATCGATGTGCGTTCGTACGCGCCATGCCGAAAATACGCCCAACCATTCTTGGCATCATCCGCGGAATATATTTAGAACGCGCCTATCGCGGAATATTGTCATCGATCGGGAACTTGTGATACTGGAGATATATTAGAACAAACTCTCTAGTAATAGACAATAAGCTATAGAGCCCGTATTCGAAGTCTCATAAATTTAGGGATGATCCTATTCATTACTGCAACTCGTTCTCTTTTGCTTCCCGTTGCAAAAATGTTTTTGTTCTTATTACCTTTGCCAGATAAAGCATATTTTTTAAATGTAATGAATTCAACAACTTCGAAGGGTTGTTAGCCCCTTATTAAACGTCTTTTACGTCTTAACCAACTTAAATCGTCTTATTCGAGACAACAACTTTTTCGTTTCACGTTTTATTATTTATTTTTCATGTGTTACAAATTTCAATTCGTACACATTTAAAAATATTGCAATATTATTCTCCGTACATTATAAACTAGAAGTTTGAAAATGGGTCCATTGTAATCCGTAAAATTTCGACCGCACAGGCGGCACAGTGTCGGCGGATGTGGCGCAGTAGATCATGGGTTCGAATCTCCACGAGGTCGGCAATATTTCCAATGAAATAGGTGCTCGTGAGTCGCGACTTGGATAGAAGCGGTGGACTATAAGATTGCAGCCTACCGGGAAAACGAACTGCGAACCGCGAAGTGGCGGTTGATCAATCTATTTTACTAAAACTTACGATTAAATAATACAATTCTAAAAAAAGGTTTCTCTCTTCCGCAGGCGGGACTTCAACCCGCCGCGCCCAAGCAGTACGCAAACACCTTAACCACTAGACTAAAACCCTCACTAATTGTAGGCATAAATGTTTTGAAACAAATCAAAAATGGTAAAAATGAAAGATGACAATGTAAGGCAATATAATGTAAATGTACGGATCGAAATTTGTAAGAAAAGGAAAATAAATAATAAAACTTCTTAAATGTGAGAAAGCCTTTTATTGAAATATAATTCAGTTCGCAATACCAAATTCAACATTATCTATTCGCGTCTTAAATATAAATAGTAAAATCACAGAGATGCGAAGAGTTTGATGATTTATAAATTTAATTTTTCATACAGTTCGGGAAAACCTTTGCTACGGAACTTAAATCCAGCAGCGGCAGCTTTTAAATAATAGTAAAATTACAAAGCTCTGTTAAAAATTCAAGTGGGAATCTGTATTTCAAATGTGGTTGAACTTTCTACATTAGTCATTTGATGACGCCACGCATATTAAAAATTATTAAATATTCTAGAGAATTTTGCGCATTCACGTTTTTATAACAATTATTAAAAACATTGTAGCATGCGAATTTGTAACATACACATGACACATTTTAAACTGCGGCGTTATTTTTTTTAAATATTGCAATTCAAAATATGAGATTGACATTGGTAAGGGATTATAATAAATTCTACTACAAATACAAAATGACATTTCCAAATTTATTCATTTATCTAGAAAGTAATATCTAAAAAAACACTCCAAGGAACGCTGTAACACTCTAAGATTCCAAATAGTCCGGCATTTTTTGTATTTCAATCTGAAACCACACATATTTAAAGTAATCGAATTATTTTATCTGTATCAAAACAAACCTTTGACGTTTTTAATGCAACTCCCTCAGGTAAATTCCTTTGTAAATATTCAACTAAAGTATCACAAGTAGATCCAGTGAGATGTTTAAATTGAACAAACGTGAAATATGTTCGGAGTTCATACTGCGCCTTGTGTTTCTTGTAAATGTGCACCGACTTGTACATGGTGAAGCGCTCATGCTTAGGTTTTTTCAAACTCCACCTTAAAAATATTAGTTAAAAATAAAATAAATAAACTATTTTGAAGATATGTTAAATTTATCTTACGACTTTGATTCCAGGTCAAAATGTTTTCCAGCAGTGGTCGCAAACTTTGCATAACTGTTGAGCACAGCTGGATCATTGCCTTTCAATTCCAGTTCAAGAGTTTTGTACAATTTATCCAACTGGGATGCTTCCGTTTGCTGTGGTTGAGTAATTTCGTTGGTTTTTTCAGACACTGCTGGTTGTGTACTGAAGGAGTGAGAAAATCGTGAGAGAGTAAGATTTCTGAATGCTAATGAATCATTTGTGATCGCAGTGAAGAACCGGCTGATATTCTATAATGTTTATAGAAAGTTAGTGAATTAAATTATATTGGAATTTAGTGTTATTACCATTTCTGTTGTATTTGCGGTGGAACAGTTTAAGTACAGATTTCTACGGGCAAATTTAACCTAAAATTTCGAATTGTAGGTTATATTTGTGAAATTGCCTGTATTCAAATGTTAGACAGGAATGTACTCTTTTGCATAAATTTGACAGGACCGTACTTTTATTTTTTATACGATTTTTTATTTCGCAATTAAATTCATTGCACTCTAGTACTAATTTATTGTTCTCCACTTCAGTCCCGTAATAAAATCCTGAGATTTTGAAAAAAAAACAAGATGTATTGCTTGCATTCACATTTATTTAACTGAATGTTGTATCGTTATCAACAAAAGTAAGCATTCTATGTATGTCAGAGTAGTAAAGGGGAAGAAAACAAAGTCGCATCGCGTCCGCCTATGGCATTTCCAGAATAGGAATAGGTGATTTAATTAGAAACAGTCTTCAGAATTACGTAAACATTACCATTCGACAACGCACACACCACGCCGTCGCCGCAGCTTATCATGATCAAATCTCACGCTTGCAGGACACGAAGTTAAGTATAGACGTGCAAATCATCTCAGGAAAACATTCAAAAAGTTGCTGAACATCGAATCGAATTAATCGCAAAACGCCAGAGTTGCCGAAAATTTGCCGATCGGTTGGTTATTGCCCACGTGGCAGCCAGGTGTCGGCATGCTGCACCTGAGTAGTCCAAATGTTACGAAACCCGAACGGATTGTAGTTCCCATTTTGCTGCTGGTGTCCCTGTTGCGAAGCCGGTTGATGAAGTGCTTGCGATTGCATGGCATGATCCAACCGGCTCACTTCATCATCTCTAGCTTGCGGCGCAAAACCTGGTGGCGTTCGCGGCACTGGGGGCGTCCACGGCTCCCATACCGACGAACCCCAGAGATAATTCGACGTATTCGTGGAGTTTGTCGTATCACTGAGGGTTTGACCGCCGTAATGGGGATTCTCCCAAGTGGCAGTGGCAGCCGCTGACGGTGGCATTGGTATCGGATTAAACCAAGAGGAGTTGTTTGTACTACTAGCATTGGTGGTCGTCTGCGGGTTTGAATGACTGGGATGAATGTGATGATGCTGGTCGACGTCAAGGAACCAATTCGTACTCTCATACGCTTCGGTGTAGAACCTATTATAGTCGGAGGTGGAACGCGGGCGTGGTTCACGTGATCCAATGGGGGCCAACTTCGGCGAGTGCGTATGCGAGTAGGTAACCGCTGGTTGCACTTGAACTTGCGGTGCAGGTGGAATAAACGCCTGCTTATACGGCTCCACATACATCGTCGGTTTCGTAGTGAGCCCCGTTGTTTTGGTCACGCCAACGGACGACATTGCCATGGCCTCACTACGTCCCACCACATCACTGAATGAGGCTTTACTCTCGTTCCAGACCGAACTGGGCACGGGCGACACTGGTTTCGAACCAACCTGTTGAGAGTTATGCAACCCAACTTGCTGCAATAGCTGCGTCGAGGGACTCAGGCGATTTCCACCAAAATTCTCCTTCTCAACTGTTTTATGTATTCTATCACCATTCTGGCTCTTTTGTGCTGTATTCTTCTCGCGTTCACGTCGCTCGCGACGATTCGGCTTGACTTTCTCAATAATCACCTTCTCAGTAGTATGCTTCCCCACTTCTTTCTCAGTCATAGCTGGCGCTTGCACAAGGTTAGGTTTCTCCGCTTGTAGATACTTATTCCTAACCTTTCCAGACTTCTCACGTTGTTGCTGCGTCTTATTATAAACATTTTCTTTGTCCAATGCGCTCGGCGGCACATTTTCGATGGGTTTCACTGGCTGTTTCTTACTTTTCTTCTCCTCAGAGTTACTTAAGTTACTATGGCTGCTTTCCGTCGTTGTCGAAGACGTCTCTTCTTCGGAAATCGGCGTTGGTGTACTCCCTCCTTTGGCTACATCTATTTTCTTTGGTTGGCCATGACTTGCGTTCTTCTTCGAATGCTTCTTCGTGGTGTTTTCCTCCTGGTTGTGCTTCTGCTCTTCGTGTTTCAACTTTTGGGCCTCCATCCATTGCTTTTTATGGTTTTCACGCTCACGATCTTGCTGATCCGATAGTTTGCGATTCTTTTTCTTTGTTTTGCCAGTAGTTGGAACAACGGCGGTATATTTCTCGGCATCGACTTTCGCCGCCGCTGTTGCCGACGTCGAGGACGAACACTCGGGTTTAAGTACATTCTCAGTGCTTTTGCGGCTAGATGTTTCCACCTCCGTCTTTGCAGACTGCAGCTCCTGCCGAGTTTGAGCACCAATCGACCGCAAATCCAAGGTGTGCTGAATATTACTATGTGGCGTGAGATGATACACGGCTTCCATGCATATCTTCTCCGAATCCATCACAGCCAAAACAAGCGCAATTAAAAGAGCAAATACCGTAATGCTCGTTGTAAGAACATACATATTGTACTCCCATTCAGGGCGTTCGATCGCATTTGAACATACAGAGAGATAATACGCCGGTATTGTTGTCACAAGTGTGTAGTTCACCGGAAAGTTGAGACTAGTGTCGAGTATCAACGTTCGAGTTACTTTTGCCAGCGTATAATCGGGCGTAAATTCAATATCAATCTTTTTCGTACCATTCGGCAGCAAAATCGTCGGCTCACAATTTAAGATTTTAAAACCATAGCCTTCGCATGGCATCGAATTGATATAGAAACTATTGACAAATATTGGAATCTCACCGTTATTCTTCGCGGTGAATGATCGCTTCAAACTGATAATTGGAATACTACCAGAGTTTGATTTAACAGCTAAATCACAGTCCTTCAAATGTTTTTCCCCGAATTCAAACAGTAGTGGCTGCTGGGAACTCCCTGGTTTTCTATTGCCAAATTTAAAATGTGGCAGTGCACCACGACCACTCAATTGAACCATCTCCACTATTGTCAGGTTATTACGTATAACCAGGAAACCCATATTCGGATTAGAATCGACTGCTTTGAACCCTACACGAAACGTGAGCGTCTCATTAGGTTTCAATTGCACTGTGAGGGAATTCTTGAACGCATTCGGAAACTGTTCACTGTTGGAGTTTGGCTCGAAGAAGAAGCCGTGCTTTGACCGCACGAAAGTATCGTGACTGTGCGCCACAAACACCGGTGGCAGGCCTTCAAAGAGAATGTCAAAACGTGGATAGAATGTATCCATGACAATCTGCAGAAGGAGGTCATAACTCGATGGATTTCGAAGCGTGACGTTGCGGTACGTTGTGTTGCCTACTTGCGTAAGTGGAAACATCACAGCAGACTTATTTTCAAAGGTTTCATCGACGACGAGCGTCGGCCACGACATACGAACGCGTGTCTTAAAACGGTGGCCCTTCACTTCGGACGTGTCCATACGCATGGTGAGATTCTGCCACTGCATGCGCCCGTGCGACGTCTCGTTCAGGTAGCGATGGTAGAGGATATTGACTAGATTCAGGTCCAGGTCACAGGTGGACGCCGGCGGCAGAGCAATGGACTTGCGCCAATAGACGCGCGTTTCGGCGTCCTGTATGCCAAGATAGCACTCGTGCGCGCAGCGCTTGTTCGGGTCCAGCTGCAGGATTCCAACCAATTTCGTGGCGCGGCCGAGAATGTGGCCGGAGTGTTCGCAGGTGATGCGTTCGTCGGGTGGGATGCTGAGGATGTCTTCGATTACCATAGGATGATCGAAGGATGAGTGTATCCGAAGTGGATGAGAACAAATTTTATACTGAAATAAAATTGTCAGTAAATAGTTTATGAAACATATGTTGTCGATCTCTGAGATTATGAGGCTCCGCGTATAGTCTGCACGACAATACTCGGAATATAACATGTTTTCATAACGCATTAAAAAAATCCATAATCCCATTAAAGACTTGATATAACCACGCAAAAAAAACTATAAAGAGAACTTACAGGAAAACATTGATCAAACACAAGACGATCAGGTCCAATCTCCAATCGTCCCGACGCAATCTTAAAATGCACGGGAATCGACAGCTGTTCGAACTGCGTGTTGATCGAAATATCCCCCCAAATCTGCGTCTCCGACCTGCCGGAACGCACAGTCAACTTGAGAACGGCATACTCCTTCGTCGCAAGCCTCTCATAGCATTGCGTCATATTCGCATACGACTCCTGCAGTAGTGCCACCCCATAGTCGCCTCCGCTGGCACAGCCCAAGAGCTCCACATGACCGGAGGGAATCGATGTCGTCACCTGCTTAATATCAATGCCAATCGGATTCCTATTTATCACCAATATGTACGAATCCTTCTTCGTGTCGACGCTGATCAGGCCCAGGTCCAGCGAGTTGTCCTTGCTTTTGTGCGGCAATTTCTAAATTATTCAAGCCGACATATACAAACAGAAAGACAGAATCAATAACAACTCTAATTACCTGTTGATGGCAGTGCGCCAACCAACGCACGCCACACACGTGTCTAATACGAACATTACATGATGACATTTTATTATTATTGAAATGCGCAGGCGAAAATTAAAAAGGAAAATGTAAAACAGATAGAAAGAGGCGTCTCTTTCTATTTCTTAAAAAAAAAACATGTAACATACCAAATCCAATTTTCCATCGTAACTGACTAGTGGAAAGTGCAAACTTGAAATGTTTGTGTGCAATTCGATGAAGGTATTCAGCTTCATGTGCGCCCATTGGGCGCCAGCGTTGAACTTCAGCACGAACACGACGCGTTCCTCGGCGTAGTTCAACACGATTGGGCTGAACTCTGTCACCTGAAGAGAAATACACCACAAATTAGTTAGGGCACTCGGGCACGCATAGCAACAATTATGACAACGAAACGAACAAATCGATTATCTCGAGCGTATATTACTATTCTAATGGACAAAACATTATTTTTGAATTAGCGCTGTTATAAATATTGATTTATATTCATAAATTATTTAAATATATGAATTACTTTTTCTAGTAATTAGGTTAATCTATCTACAAAATTAAGAATTAAACAATATATTCTAGATTTAAGATAACCTAAATTAAGAACCCTTAAATGAATGGCATATCAATATAACCTAAATTCTGTGATCTCACAATACATTTTCCAAATTAAGTTTTAGAAACATAAAAACAATCAACAATTGACACAATAGACAATAAGTTGACAATGCACGTTGGAATGTCATTGTAACCTACAAAAAACGATCTCAACCTTAATTAGAAGAGTAATAAAATTGAATAGATCGATTTACATCAATTAGGAAAATTGTCTATAGTCTTGTCAAAATATAAATATGTAAACTATTACTTGTAATAATTACCTGAAAATAATGTCGGGCTTCGGGTGGAAGTGTAACATTGAGTAGCTTCACCGGCGTTCGAAAGTCATTCTTGATAGTAATTCGGCGATTTTCAGGCTTTTCCAGCTTACTGTTGCTTTGTATGAAATACGTCGTTTGCGAAACATTGTACGTGAAGCCACCTTCAATCGTAGTCACGTAATAGGGTACCTCCGTCTTCCTATTCGCGTTTTTGTACTTTACGACCAACTTTCCAAAAAAGTCTTTAGTGTCGTAGGCCTTTTTCCCTAATTTAGGAAGAAAAAAATAATTCATTGAAAAAATTATATTAAAGATTAACTTCATTCAATGGAAGATGAAACGAAGAAAATTTTAGAATAATTAATTTCCGATTTTAATTAGTACTAAAATCAGAAATGTTAAAAAGAGTCTATAACAAAAAAAAAAATGAAAACTTACAATTCAGGACGAGTTTGGCGACGTCCACACATCGCGCCTTGTCATCACCACGCGCCGGCGGTATCACTCGTGCCGCGTCCAGCAGCTCGACGGTAACGCTCGGCGAGCTAGTCTGAATACCAGCAATGCGCACCGCCTTCCGGAAGGGATTACACAGTGCCAGCGTGTGCGTACGCGGCGGATCGCCGGCACCGCCGACGCCAAAGTCCACGTAGCCTTGCGGTGCGTACAGTAGCGCATCGCCGGCGACCTGCACCTCCAGCGGAACGACGAGCACATCATCGGCGCGCATCTTGTTTAGTTTGATGCGCACGTACGATGTGTGATTCTGCTCGACATTGCCACCACCGCCGCTGCCGCCTGCAAAACGTACGCGAATAATCGCCTTCGTCTCGTACGGCCCGACCTCCCACATATCCTTGGGACCCTCCATCGCGCCGCTCGGCAACTCCAGGTGGAAGTCGCCGCCACTGCAGTAGATCTCTACGATCTGCACTGGCTCCTCGAAAGGATTGTGGAAGTAAATCACCGGCGAGAAGGTCGCGTTCAGCGGCAGTCGCACGTTGACGATCGGCCGTAAACGATACGGACTGAAAACGCTGTCGCCTTTTACCTAAATTTATTTAAATAGAAATAAATTTTCATAATTTTCTTTCTTATTTAGGAATAATGGTCAAATTTCATGTAGGGATGTAAACATTCTTTAAAGTACCTGTACCTTTTGCACTGTGCTGTGCGGTAAGGTATAATATACTTTTTTCACGAAACGAAATGTCGATAAAAAAGATATCAAAAGCATTGAAACCTTTACTGGGACCATCTATTGGAATCATAGGTTGCTAATCAAAGTATCGAAACAAGGTATACCTAAAATATCGAGAAATATCGAACTGAAATGTAGAGATATAGAAGTATAGTATAGTTTTTCGATACTTAAACTCTTTAAATATTGCGAAAACAACGTATTTACAAGCGTTTCCTAAACTATAAAATTGAAACTATGTATTTATATCGCAGACAAATTGCAAATTAATTACAGACTACGATTTATAATTTAAATTTTACCCATTTGAAAAACACTAGCATAACATTACAATGAAAAATAATAAAAATGTGCACTTACTTGATATTTAAAGTGGCCCTGCGTTGTATGAATAAATAAATTACTTTCTACAGAACCCTCCTCCCGTCCCAGGAATACAACGTTGAATGTTGTGTTACCAAGTGGAGGAATTTTCTAGAACAATTAAAAAATATTTCAAATTTCTATTTCTGTCAACTCATTAAATAGTAAGGTAAAATTTACTATTTAGAAAAACTTACTATCAAGAAAATATAAATGTGGAATAAAATCAAACATTACCTTATTTTCAAAAAAGGAACTATGAAAATGAACAGTACTTCCAGAAATTGAAGTCATATCAACACTATAGTTTGAATCAATGTTGAACAACATCACTTTTTCCAAATGTGGCACTCCCAAATGCCTAGAAAGAATAACGAACAAATTATAAGAAAACCGCCAACACGTGCGTGCATATGCCAGAAATAAACCAGAAATGTATCGTACCTCTGCTTAAAGTCCAACACCTCCGGATTGAACCTGATTTGCAGCTTGGGATTGAGTTTGCTGTTGATCATGACACCCTGCATATCAGTGAGCTCCTAGAACAAAATATTGCATATAAATATGCAAGGCACGCATATTATTACTACGTACAAACATGATATACAGTTACAGATTAAGATTCACTCGCATGATATTTATGAGGAGAGAAACAACTAGAATAAAAGAAGGCACTCACATCTTGAATCGATGAGATTTCTTTGGCGAGGTATCTGTCATGATTGTTGTTTATAAAGCCTGCAGGAAAGACACAAAAAAAACGATGATTAGTTAAGTACAACAAGTAAAGGCAGTGAAATAGTAAGCTTTCATTTTCATTGCGACACTCATTGCTCGTATGGTAATCACAGTGCTGATTATGAGTGAATTTGGATGTATTGAATAATAAACAATAACAGTCGTTGGTGTACTCACCGTGGCTGCTGCTGTCGTACGTCGTGAGCTGCGTCTTCGCTACGAATTCCAGCAGCGTAAATACAAGAATAAACCACGATAGCGAACGCTTAAACATCTTAACATTTATATAGAGCGGGTTGGCGCTGGCGAGATAAAAGTGGTAGAAAGACCGACGACGTCGTCGACGACGGTGACGATTTTGCGCTGCACGTTGGTAGCCACTCGCGAGAGATGCTGGTTGCCTTGCACCAGCTGAAAACGTACGCACACCAGCTTGCTGGTCGTGAAGTAACGAAGTTGGCGTTTTTCGGTGTCGCACCACTCGCACGCACACTCACTCTTTGGGGGATATTTTTCGACGAGCACTATGACGAAAATACGCTGCGTCGCGCGAGAACGAGATACCGATACGATGTGTGTGTGGTGTGCGATTCGCGGCGCTAGTTCGGCTGCGATTGTTGCGCGCGCGGTTCGTGTCAGAAGCGCGAGCGAGTGAGTGAGGCAAGCGCACGCGCGCGCGCGCCTCTCGCAGAGGTTGTCACTTTCAAAAACAGGCCAGATGCGGCGCCCGCGCAGATAAACGGGCCTGGATTTGGGTACAAGGTGAGCCCCGAAAAAAGTCGCGGGCGACCGTCGCTCAAGTTCACGCCGTATTGCTATTGCAACGCCGGCCCGCCGCGACTTGCCTGCTGATTACAGGTGTGATTCGAATGTCAATGCTACCCACGATAGATGCTGCTTTTCACTGCGTTTCCTAGACCGTTGTCGCCGACTTGTTTGCGAAGGTTGGCTGGGGCATTTGGTTGCATATGTCAATGATATTTTCAAAATTTGTATATAGGCAACTTTTTAGACTTTAATAATGTTAATAGCAACAATTACAATTAATAGTTAAAACATTTAACAAATTTGTGTCGGTTGATTTTTGTCTATTGATAACATATATACTTGATATTTAAAACTCTGTATGAATAAATAAATTACTTTCTAGATCCCTTCTCACGTCCAAGGAATACAACATTGAATGATGTGTTACCAAATGGAATGAATTTTCCATAACAATGAAAAAATAATCAAAATGATCATCATTCATTTTTGTTATTTTGAATTTTTGAAGTCGATAATTTAATGATAACATAGGCAACTTTTTATATAGTAACGTTTAATTACTTTCAAATTCATTTTCGGTTTTAAAAACTATTTTTTAACTCTGATTGTTGATTGTTAAAGGTTACGTACAAAATGTTATAACCTTAATAGTTATGACAATATACTGAAAAGGTTATTATAACGAGTGGTGCATAATGTGACGCTTTAACAAGTTTATTGAAAAACGCATTTATGACGTATATAAAATAAGTTTACATAGTTATATTGAGGAAAATCGTTACCTTATCGAAAACAAAAACTGCATTCTTGAGCAAAGATGACGGTTTAGAAGCCTTCGAGGGTGTTGTTAAGCCCTCGAGGGAAGATTAAAGTAGAGTAGGTGGAAAAAAGAAGACAAGTAAGCATAATATAATTTACATTATATCTTCAAGTATACCTTCAGGTTAACCTGCTTTTGGGTTTTGCCAAATGCATGCAATTCTAGAGAAACAGATAGGGCAAGACACCACGTGTTAAAATTAGTAGAAAATGTTAGGAGACTCACCAGCAATGCAAACTATTAGACGCCAAAAGGTGACAGGAAATGTCCGAAACGCTTGTATATTGACTCCTAAGCTATAGAAAAGGTTCTAAATTACCATAAGATTATGCCAATATATTTACTGTACTTAAGGTAAGGTGGTAATATTTTATGTCTCATTCTTTAGTTTGAACACTAAAGAATGAGAAAATAAAAGAGTACGTTAAACATGTTCAGTTATTTTGTATTGGTTAAAGTAGGCTAAAAACGTAACCTATCAATGGAGTACTAGGTTAACTGTCAAGGGTGGCGAGAATTTAGGGGAGGGGGCTTGGAACATTATTATTATTATTATTTATTGCGTGAGCGTAGTAGCCCAGCTGGTAAGAGCGCTGCTTACCACGCAGGGGGTTCCAGGTTCAAATCCTGGTCGAGGCAATAACACCTCTACTCGCTCCGGCAACCACACTAACATCTGTGGTTGTCGTTATAGAAGTCTTCTTCACCTTGGGCGAGGCTAGCAACCTACCCAAAAGGGAATTAATATGCTCATAGTTACCCAGAAGTAGTTCTGGAAGAATGACAAGCCACAGGCTTATGCCCGGTCAGCGACAAGACGGGTGAACGAAAGAAGAAGAAGATTATTTATTGCAAAAAAGCAACAGACTTAGAACATTATATTATGTTTATATTATATTAGTACGAAAGCTGAAAGACCCGAAGAAAATATTTTTAGACATGGGAGCCTCGAGAAGAGTATATTAAAGAAAGGTAGGTATACTAAGTTTTAAAACCTATGGTTTAAGTTCCTGTAACATGTACGCTTAAAACATATATGTTCCTGATATTTTGTAAACTTTAAACATTATATAACACAATCTACGCCTTTATTTGAGTATTGAATATATAATTATAAAAGATTACAATCTATTAACCTTGAGAGTACAAATTCATATGATTAGCAATTTACATTGTAATCCTCAAATATTTTTTATTTTCTCAAGTGTCTCCAATCACCAAATTTTTCCTGAAAACATTTAAACATCATGGAAAAAATCGCACGAATGAATTAATAAATCGATTGCGAAAGTTTACAGCGCGTTACACATACGCAATCGATTCGCAATCAACATAAACACGAAACGCCCAAATGCGCCGCACGAAAATCTTATCAAATTTGAGCTTATCGCCGGCGCGAAATTCACAAACAACTCGCATGGAATATGCGCTAGTTGTCGCGATGTTCAGTGCCCGTATGCGATCGCTGACGACGACTCCACGGGGTGGCAATGCGTTCAACATCAATGGTGAAATGATTCGTGCCTTCCTCGGGGGCGATCTCTTCCTTGCGTGGCTCTCAAACTTGTGCACGTCGCACGTGTGCGACGTTGAACTGCCGATGATCTGGTTCGGTGGGCACAGTTAAGTTTGCAATCTTCCCGAATGCGTTTGTGACAAACGGTTTTCTAACACGTGCGTATCGTTAACATCCTAATGTAAGCAATAATAACATAACGCTCTGCTGATTCATTGTTTTTTATATAAGGAAATCGAATACTGGCGGGGGGCCGACGATAGTCGACTTCGCAAAAAAGGCAATAATAACGAAGTCAAGGTTTGCTGAAGGTTGCAAACGTCTACTAAACACACTAACTAACTTACAATTCGTAACTAATGTTCGCATTGATTGTTCGCTGACGCTCTGTTTGGAATAAATAACATTGATGTTTGTTTTATTGTATTTTGTGTATGCTAATTTTGGTGGGTACATCTAACAAGTTATGAAGGGCATTTTAACCTTGTTTAATTTGGTTATGTTATTATGGAGGTTGCTTTATATTAATAGTTTCAAAGTTCAATTATCACAATTCCCTAATATCCATATATTCATTACTTTATCACAATGTTAAAGCAAGTTTATACATCTGACAAAGTGATAAAAACGTAATAGTTAAATGATGTTATCTTAGGTATTTGAAGAGGTCATGGAAAATTCATTCCTTTTTGTTCCAGTTTAAACAAGTTATGTCGATTCATGTTCAACTGGATATTTGTCGAGTGTCAACATAGTCGATTTAAGATTATGGGTTTAGAGGTTATGAAAATGTGTTTATAACTTGTAAAATTACTATTATTTAAACAATAACACGCGCAGCCCTGCGCGAGAGCTCATGAAACTTAAAAAGATCCTGTTGCGTCAGGTCCCGCGCATCACCGGGAAATAAATGTGTGAAACTGCGACTACCGCGTAACAACGTTATTGAATAAGTTATTATATTTCTTATCATTTTTGATGAATATCTTGTAGGATTAGAGTCCGGAAACTTTGTTCATTTCTAAGTTTTAAAACTTAACCCCTATTTTGGTTAACCATTTGAAAAACATAGTTTTGCGAAAAGAACGCGTTTGAAAATTCGTTGATGTATAAATAAATTCAATCAATCAATACAAAACTCTTTGGATTATAACATCGTGATTTCTTGGAATTTGTATATGATCAATAAAGCGAGTTTTTAACCACAATTACCACAACTTTTCACCATAATTATATATCAATGCATCGACGCAGTAGGAGATTTTTTGATATTTATAAATATGTGATAAATTACAAAAAATGGAAATTTAAACGAAATTATGCTGAAATAACGATGTGCCGATCTCCTACTGCGTCGATTTAGTCACGTCCTGTGCTAATAATACTCACGTTGTTGAATTATAATCATTTCGTCTTCCATCCTTCCTCACATCCATGAACTGAGCTGAGCACATTCAATACACTCAACACTAACCTAATTATCATAACCACTTACCACCTCCTTACAAGTTTAGTTATTACTTTTGATTGTGTGTAACAAATAGTCAAGGCAGTGATTCTGCAAGTCGGCTATTTGCCAGCACATCTATCATCACAACGCTCAACCGGAAAAAATCTCTCGACTATCAAAACACCCAAACAGTCAGCTAGAAAACGCACCAAGTCGAGTTGGCCTATTCACAATTCACATTCGTACTCAAGCAACGCGTTTCAAACGCACGCGCTATCAGCTGGCCGTTACTTGTTTGATTTACACACACGTTCTGCCTGTGGCGTGCGCTCGTTTATCGCACAAAATCCACCCAAAAATGTAATTGCTTCAGACCGATGTTAGTCGCGTATTCGACGCCAAACAACACACCAAACGAAAAACATGACAACAGACTTGTGTTAACGACTTCATCGACAAACAACTCCTGCGCAATGCAATACTAAGTGACTTATAATGATGTGGAATATTAAAAAATTGAAGAGGTTTTATCACTCATAATCCAACGACAATAATCATGTCGACTTTGAATCGTAATTCAGGTGAGCCACATACATTTCATTGTCAATCACATTTATTCCAAAAAGCTTTGAGTATGTCAGAGAAAAGATGCTAACAATACCAGCAACATTTCAATAACAATTGCGTTATTCTACACTTACGCAAAGCAGTGGAAATCTACTAGTAAACTTGCAACTCTTAAACTCACTACAAACTAACAAACTAACATTATTTACTCGCATTGAACGTTTATATTTAACGCTTTTCTCTCAACTCGCAATCAGCGTTATTTGCTTTTAATTATGACTGTTTACTACATGCATATTTTTATTTTCACTTAAATCAATCTACTCTCAAGTGGAGAATACGTTACCAACTCGAATTTGTTTTATATTACCAATACTAAAATTGATTATGTGTTATTTTATAGAGTATGAGCAGATCGGCGAATTGCACGAGCAAACCATAAAGAGTCAGTCACAAGATGACTCGGAGCTTACCCTTTTTGGTTATACGAAGACGATGGCGAGGACGGCGCTGTTCCACTTTGTTGCCTGCCTTCTCCTCGGAGTTCCCTACGTGGTGGTCACATGGTTTCCGAGTTATGACACGTGGCGGTATCGCAAGTGCTCGTTGAGCACCGCCAGCTGGGTTTTAGTTAGTGACAATTTCGGCAGTGATCTGCTGGTGGAGATTAAGACTGAGAGCATTGATCTGGCGAGCATGGCGTGCACAATGTTGCGTTACTTCAAGTACCAGCATACTCAATATATTTGGATTCCGTACAAGTCTGCGTTTGGCACACTCGAGGAGTTTATGCCAGAGTTGACGCTCGAACAAATACTCAAAGACTCAAAAGGGTTGGATGAAGTTGAGGAGCATAAATTGTGAGTTTTTATAAGTTTTATGTTATTACGGGAAAGTAACCTTTAAAAACATTCTATTTGAAGGTTATACTTTGATTGCCTTGATAGATTTCAACTCTTTGTAGGTTAGGTTTCATCATGCTCGTTTTAACGTGCCCTTAATTATTTTCAACTCGTTTTAACATGGGTGATTTTTGGGTGATTTTGACATAAATATTGTTTTTACTATTTATATTTTTCAACATATCATTGTTTTAAAGGAATTTAATGGTTGAACTCATAATTCTTAGGCTAGGTTAGATCAGGACGAGCTTTTTAACCTCAAAATATAACATTATCACAGATTACAGGTATATGGCAAGAATAAAATTGAGGTTAAAGTTAAATCCTATTGGAGATTATTCGTCGAGGAGGTTTTCAACCCTTTCTACCTCTTTCAAGTGTTTTCCGTCATCCTGTGGTATTTTGACGAGTACCGAATTTACGCTGGTTGTGTGGTCGTACTTACAACATTTTCCATCACTACTGCTTTGTATGAAACTAGAAAGGTAACCTGTCTTTTCGCTATAACCTATATAACCTTTGTTTACATTACCAAAGGTATGTTTGTATAACCACATATAACCTATGTTTACAAAACTTCTAAACTATTTATCTTATTGTTAGCAAAGTGTAGCTCTACACACACTAGTTGAAAACTCAACGCACACAGGACCAGTTCAAATAATCCAGAACTCGGATTCTCAGGATACAAAATTGCAATCGTTAACGATCGAACCAACAGAGTTGGTACCTGGTCATATTCTAATTATCCCAAGAACGGGTTGTATCATGCCCTGTGATGCTGTGCTTCTGTCGGGTAATGTGATCGTTAATGAGAGTATGCTTACTGGGGAAAGTGTGCCCGTGATGAAGACTCCTCCTCCGGAAACTGAAGATGTGTATGCTCCCTCGCGACACAAAGCACATACTCTATTTTCGGGAACTGAAGTTCTTCAAGGGCGTTTTTACGGAGAGGAATATATTACTGCCCGTGTGGTTCAAACGGGGTTTAATACAACGAAAGGCGCACTGGTGAAAAGTATTATGTTTCCAACACCAGTCGGTTTCAAATTCTACAAGGACAGCATGAAGTTCGTCGTTTGTTTGTTCGTCGTTGCCTCCATTGGGATGATTTATTGTATATATTTGTATGCGATTAGAGATGTAAGTATTATAGATTATTTTATGTAAATAAACCTATAAACTAGGTTCAGATATACATTAACCTGACTTTTCATCTAAAATTTAGGCTGAAATTCGTGAAATGATCATCCGAGCCTTGGATATAATAACAATCGTCGTACCACCAGCAATGCCAGCCGCCATGACAGTCGGGATAGTCTACAGTCAAAGTCGCCTTCGAAAACTTCAGATTTTCTGCATTAGCCCGCCGCGTATCCCGATCTGTGGGAAGATTAAACTCTCCTGTTTCGACAAAACAGGAACTTTAACCCACGACGGCCTTGATCTCTACTCGGTCCTACCTTGTAAGAAGGGCAGCTTTACCGAACCTGTGGAAGATCCAACCATTTTAGACGTTCACGAACCAATCATTCAAGCTATGGCTACCTGTCATTCCCTTACCCGAATCGATGGCGAAATCAATGGGGATCCGTTAGACATCACCATGTTCGAATGTACAAAATGGTTGCTGGAAGAACCGGGTGATGAAGAGACAAACTACGATGTTCTTGCCCCGACTGTGGTCAAGCCTGATGTCAAGTTCAAATTCCAAACTGCGGTTGCACGAGCGAAAGCAGAGTTCCTTGGTGATCTCGATGATGTCTATGAGATTGGCATCATCAAGCAGTTTCAGTTTGCTTCGAATTTGCAACGTATGTCTGTGATATGTCGCGTTCTAGGCGCGCGCAATATGATGATCTTCAGCAAAGGTGCTCCGGAGAAGATCGAATCCATGTGTCTCAGCAACACTATCCCCGAGGACTTTAGCAGGAAGCTGGCAGAATTCACCGCTCAGGGATTCCGGGTAATTGCCTTCGCTTACAAAGAGTTACCAGCGAAATTCAAGTGGAAAGACGCACAGAAAGTCAAACGAGAGCAGGTTGAATGTGACTTAACATTCCTTGGGTTTATTGTGATGCAGAACACATTGAAAGATGAAACCACGCCGGTGATATCTGCTCTTCATTCTGCTAATATTCGTACTGTGATGATAACTGGAGATAATGTGATGACAGCGATTTGTGTAGCACGAGAATGTGGTATGATTGGAATCAACGACGATGTTCTCCTACTACAACTTCGGGAGATTGAAGGACAACAAACGCCTGAAATCTACGGGGAGTATGTTGGTAACACCAACGCAACTTCGGGTCCAACTGTTGTTAACATAACTGATGATAACTACAGATTCGCAATGGTTGGTGATACTTGGTCGAAGTTAAGAGAGTACCATCGTAAGGACTTGCCACATATCTTGTTGAGAGCCACTGTTTTCGCTCGGTTTCAACCCGATCAGAAAACGCAACTAGTCAAAGCTCTTCAGGATCTCGACTATATTGTTTCGATGGTTGGTGACGGTGCCAATGATTGTGGAGCTTTGAAAGCTGCTCATGTCGGAGTGTCCCTCTCACAGGCTGAGGCGAGTGTAGCAGCACCATTCACTTCCGGTATTGAGAACATCTCCTGTTTGATTCATCTTATTCTCGAGGGTCGATGTGCTTTGGTTACCAGTTTTGCTGTTTTCAAGTACATGGCACTGTACAGTTTGATACAATTTTTTACGATTATCCTTTTATACAAGCTGAATTCTATTTTGGGCGATCAACAGTTTTTGTTTATCGATTTAGTAATCACGACGAGTTTGGCGGTGACGATTGGCCGGCAGGGACCTTCGAATGTTTTGGTACCCAAACGACCCATGGGGAGTTTGATGTCGGGAACGAATTTGGTACCAATGATTTTACAAATCTTTTTTTGTGCCTTTATACAATATGCGGTGTTGTGTTATCTTCGAATGCAGAGTTGGTATGAACCGAATCCTATTGAAAGGGACGAGATTGTTTTGTGTTGGGAGAATACAGTCCTTTTTACAGTATCCTCTTTCCAATATGTGATCTTGGCTGTGGTGTATTCAAAAGGAGAACCATATCGGGAGAATGTGATTAGTAACTTTTGGTTGTTGGTGTGCTCTCTTACATTGACATGCTTCACAACGTATTTGTGTATTTGTCCTTCAATGGAGATGGCAGAGTTCTTCGAAGTTCTTTACATTCCTCCAACCGAGAATAGACAGCAGCATTTGTTTAGGGATACGTTGTTATTCTTCCCTATAGTTCATTATGTGATTGCAGTAGCTGTTGAGGTAAGTTAATGGACATAACCTTATTTTTTCTATAGCCTATATAACCTTAATGTGTTTTCAGTCGTTTATTGGTGAAAGTGATGGCTTGAAAAAGGTAGTACACTTTGTGACTTGCAAAAGGAATCCGAAGAACCGCTACAAGGCGATTGCGGCTGTATCTACGGAGTTTTATTGTGAAATTGTCGATTATAATCGAGATGCGGACTGCTGACATTTATTTTTCGGGATATTTAGTATCCGAACGCTTGTGTTTTATCAACATGTTATGTTTTGCTTTGTAATAATAACTTTGCCATATATATTAAACGCATATCTAGTATTTTGCTCTTTCATTCGTATTCTCTTTGTTTACTTGTACTATAGTGGTTGGAAACCATTTCTTGGAACAAAACATAACCTTTAGTAGTTGATTGACAACAATATAACCTAAGTTAGGGAGACAGGTAGGGTAATAGCTCAACATATTTTCAGATGATAACTAAATTTTGTTAAATTAACTTAACTTGTTAAATAAATCAAGATATTTGTAAACTAACTGCCATATTTGTTATAAATAAAGAGTTTCCTTTTATAATATAATTTATGACTCATTTCCTGCACTGCTATTTATTTGTTAAACAAAATTCACAGTAAATCAACGATGAATACGTCTACGAACTCAATTTTATCATGATAAAAATAAAATATTTATCAGACGGTAAGGATCGCTTAAATATACAATCTGTTAATTACATTGGTACATCATATTTGATAGCTACTCGTATTTTATCAACTTGTTAACTATCTAACTATAACCGAACACCATTTATCTGAAATCCGAAGAGCATTTATGAGATAATTTACTCTCTTAAGTGCTCAGAAAACATTGTTAGTCAATATACGAAATTTAAAGGAATACCGTTTGGGATAATTATTTTTCTCTGTTAGTTTAAACTGATTGTCCAGGTCTACATTTTGCAATTAATTCACTATGCGAAAAATATTTGCCACGCCACCCAAACAAGTAATAAAAAGATAATGAAAACGGATAAAATTCTTTTCAAAGTTCCTATACGCAATTGCCCACGTTATCAGTCAACAGCAACTACTGATAAATCGAATAATTGCCCGATTTGATAGCTTGAATCATTGTGTCAACCTTCGTACAGTGCAGCTAAGACTGTAACAGCAGTTTTTTTGTAGTCAACATGCCTCCTGCGTTCAATGTGGACAAAGTGATAAAACAACTCCTCGGAGTTATCGGCAAGAGTAACAAAAAAGTCAAACTAAGTGATGATGATATTAAGAATTTGTGCTTCAAAAGTCGTGAGGTGTTCTTGGCACAACCTATCTTATTGGAATTGGAATCACCCATTAAAGTAGTTGGTAGGACTTTCTTAAACATTATTTAGATATGTTATCTTAGGTTTAAATCAATAAGTTTAAGGTTATATTCCCAGATGTTATCAGTATTTTAAGGTTATGTCATTTTCTGTTTCTAGGTGATGTTCATGGGCAGTATCCAGATCTGTTAAACATATTTGCAAATGGAGGATTTCCTCCATCAGGGAATTATCTTTTCCTGGGGGATTATGTAGATCGAGGGAAGCAATCTACCGAAACTATATGTTTACTTCTTGCCTATAAAATCAAATATCCCGAGAATTTCTTCTTACTGCGGGGAAATCATGAATGTGAAACAATCTGCACAACGTACGGTTTTTACGATGAGTGTAAGAGACGATATAATACGAAGATTTTCAAACATTTCTGTGATGTATTCGCATGCATTCCCTTGGCTGCAGTTATTGAGGATAAAATTTTCTGTTGTCATGGAGGACTTAGCCCTCAATTGAGGGATGTGTCTCAGATCAAGAATCTGAAACGACCTTTGCATAACCCTATTGGCAATGGTAGATTATAAATATATACATAAAATGATGGTTATGATTCCTTCATTTGTTTTTGTAGGTTTAGTTTGCGATTTATTATGGTCGGATCCCGATAAAGCTGTTGTTGGATGGGCTGAGAATGATAGAGGGATTTCCTTTGTCTTCGGTGAAGATATTGTGACCAAGTTTCTAAAGCGGCATAATTTTGATCTAATCCTACGTGCTCATCAGGTAAATATAATAGTTTACTAAAAAATGGCAAGATCATCATTGATGATTTCTTAACCTCTACATTTAGGTTGTTGAAGATGGTTATGAATTTTTCGCAAACCGTCAACTTGTGACACTTTTTTCGGCACCGAATTATTGTGATTTCGATAATGCTGCTGCACTTTTGACAATTAATGATGAATTAATGTGCACATTTCAGGTAGAACCAATTATTTTAAATATAACTTATTTATAATAACAAGTATTTCTTAGGTTAATTCATATCAGAAAGAGGTTAACTAATATTTATTATGGTAATGTTATAGATACTAACACATCGTAAAAAAGAGTCAACGGCTTGATACAACACCGTGCATATTTTCTTTGTGAAAAATATCGGCGTACACCGGGAAGCTAGTTGGTAAACTTTCTTCTGCACGAATTCTGCGTACACGCTTCGATAAAATTCCAAACAGTATCAATCCGAATGTTCCCAATATACACAGACCAATGACAACAAACGAGATTTGGTCCCCTGAAAATATACTTAAGTTATTACGTCAATTGTACATGATTTTAAAGAGTATTATTCTTATTCTGTAAATTTTAAGAAAATATAAGTTACCCAAAGACAGAAAGGAACCATTTGTTATTCCTGCTGAACGAATATTACTAGTTGTTGTCTGTAAAGGAAGTTGTGTTGTTGGATTTTGTGAATTTGTAGTTCGGTTGTTAGTAGTTTCTGATTGTGAATTCGAACCATTTGTATTTGCATTTGTTGAAATAGAATTGGTAGTGATTGCATCTGAAATGGTTGATAAAGATTGATAACTCCGAATGATTGATGCTATTGATGTATCATCTTATCACTTGTTAGTAAATAATTTCGAAATTTGCAAAAATCAAGTTGGAGAAACTCTTAAGGGGTACAATTAAGCGGCACCACTTTAGCTTACACTAAATGTTCCAAAATAACAACATTCAAATGCCGTTTGTCTAAAAATCGGCATATGATTTTCCAAAACGCGAAAAAATGCATTCTATTATTTTGTAAATACCTTGAGTTGAAGTGCTTCCTGGAATAGATGTGATGTTTCCAGATGGATTTGATGTAACTCCATTGTTAGAATTTGTATTACTATCGATATTGGTAACACTTGTAACTGTGCTTGGTCCGTTTCCCCCTGGATTGTTTGAATTATTCCCAGTCTCGTTTCCTCTAGCATTTGTGCTAGATCCATCAGATTGACCTGTAGGGTTTGCTGTGTTAAAATTATTAGTTATGCCCGTAGGATAACCTGAATTGGAATTTGTAATGCTTGGAACAGTGGTTGGAGTTGTGTTTGCTACTGGATTTCCTGCGTTGTTGTTCCCACTTTCGTTTCCTCCTTCATTTGTGTTGGAACCAATAGATTGACCTTTAGGGGTTGTCGTGTCACTATTAGTGGTTATGTCCCCATGACTACCTGAATTGGTATTACTATTTGTAACACTTGGAACAGTGGATAGAGTTGAGTTTGCTCCTGGATTTCTTGTGTTGGTGTGCCCGCTTTCGTTCCCTCCTTCATTTATGCTGGAACCATTAGATAGACTTTCAGAGGTTGTCGTGCCACTACTATTGGTTATGCCTCCAGGATTACCTGGATTACCATTACTATTTGTAACATTTAGAACAGTGGTAGGACTTGAATTGCCCTCGGGATTTCTTGTATTATTGTCCCGACTTTCGTTCCTTCCTTGATTTGGGCTTGATCCATCAGGCTGATCTACAGAATTAGTCGAATCACCAACTCCAGTAGTTGCATTAGTGGTATTATTTCCAGAGTTGCCTGAACTTTCTAATGGAGTAGTAGGATTTCCTTGACCACTTGTTACAGACATTTCTGTTGATGTTTCGTCCCTAGTGGCAATATTACTGACATTGCCTGTTACATTTTCAGTAGTTTCAATATCGGATACATCATCACCGTCACTTCCACCCTCTACTGCCACTTCATCAGAGTCTATAACCCTTTCTGTAGTTGTAGTTCTAGTTGTGGGAGGTGGATTTAAAGAACTCCCTGAATTGTTGGGTCCGGTATCTCCGGTAATAGTAACTCTTCCTAGGTTTGTGGTTAGTTCATTTTCTTGATCAACTCTACTATTTGTAGAAGTTGAACTAGTGACATCTTGCCCATCACGACTAGTGGATCTTATCGTGTTGGATGTTATGCTCTGATCCGTTGTAACACTAATGGGACCATTTCCTCCGTTATTTGTACCAGTGTCAGTAGAAGCATTTATATCTGCACCCTGCCTAGTAGTCTGAATACTAGAAGTTGCTGTGGTTATAGTGGGAGTAGTATTTCCATTTTGATCACCTCTTGTAATATTTGAAGGATTATTCATTCCATTCGTAGAGTCACTAGCATTCGTTCCCGTAGTTGATTCTGTAGTTGCAACAGTTTGAGTATCCCAAGTTTCCGAGTTTAGGGACACTGTGGTTGATTCAGGGTTGATATTTTCTGGTTGAGACACAGTTGTTCCAGAAGTCGTATCTGCATTAGGATTCATTGGGGTTTTCCCAGCGTTAATTGTTCCGTTACCATTTCCACTTTCAGTACTGGTGTTATTTCCAGGAGTTTCGGTGTTGCCTGATAATGTAAAAAGATTATTTGTGGATAGATTTGTTCCGGTTGTGGTGAATATTGTTGACCCTCCAAAATTGGTTTCATTAGATGTAGTGGTTGTAGCTATAGTGGTAGTGACACCATCCTGATTATCGTTAGTACTTCTAGTAGTAGTGACAGTACCTGAACCTCCAGAGGTAGTTGATACGGCAGAAGTAGTGATAGTGATATTGATAGTTTCTGAAGATCCACCAGTTTCATTTCCCGGATTATTTCCACTACCACCTGAAGATGTAGTTGTGGGAATTGTGACAGATGTTGTAGCTATGGGTGTGGTCATGCCTTCTTGATTCACATTAGTAGTTGAATTAGCGACCGTTGCAGCAACTTCAGAAGTGCCAGTAGGAGTAGATGGAGTTGGAGAATTAGAAGTAGTTTCAGTAATCTCAGAAGAATTAGAGACTGTATTTGTATTTCCGACGTCATTTTCATTACCATCTGAAGGTTTGGTTGTTGAAATAGATATAAAAGTTGTAAATATTGAAGTGGTGACTCCATCTTGATTTACATTAGTACTTAGAGTTGTGACATCTTGTGTTGTCTTACTTCCAGTATCCTGAGTCGAATTAATCCCTGTACTTGTACTTTCGTCATTTTGATTTCCACCATCTGGAGGTTTGGACGTTGCCGTGGTGGAAGAGGTTGTAGTTACAGATGTAGTTAGAGTTGTGACATCTCCTGGTCCTGGCAGAGTTGGTGGAGTAGAAGTTGTCATTCTTCCAGGAGTACTTTCAGCAACCTGGGTGGAATTAACGGCTATACTTGCACCTCCATCATTTTCATTTCCACCATTTGAAAGTGTGGAGGTTGTAATAGACGCAGAAGTTGTGATGACACCATCTTGATTTGCGTTACTACTAGTTGTTGTAACATCTCCAGACTCTGGTAGCTTTGGCGTAATAGAAGGTCTCATACTCCCAGTTGTACCTCCAACAGTCTGAGTTGGATTATTCCCTGTATCTCCATTCCCAGTACTATCATTAGCCCCATTATTGGCTTCCTCAATCTTATAATAACCCATCTTATCACACATACATGAAAGATTATTCGACTTTGCAAGACTTTTACGACATTTTTGCCAAGACCCATCAGAATAAACCGAACACTATAACCAAAATAAAGAAGTAGTCCAGGCCACTGAAGAAAACAACTTACCTCATGCGTACTTGTTTCCATCGAACTTTTCATTATAGTATGCGTTTGTTTCTTTAAATTTACCTCCAGCATGTCATTAGTATATAATTTCGCGAAATACAGAACACCTTCATAATCCAAATAACCTCGAAACATACCTTTCGCAATACACATAGCCTTATCTTGTACATCCATAAACCATGTTTGGTTAAGCATAATTTGTATATAACTATTCCATTCGTTGTTTGCATTTGGTAGATATTTAAAATTTCGGAAATACATGCTTGTAAATTTTTCTAACATAATGTAAGAATTTTGAAAACCTACAAAATTGAAATAGAATATAAGGGACTGTTCTAGATAAGTGAATAGATGAAATGCACTACTACTATAAGTGTTATAACTAAAACTTAATTCTTAAATTACTTACTAAATTTCACCATTTTCTTATCCATATCAAGATATAACAAAACACAAGTTTCACCCAAATATTTATCGATATTCTTAATAAAATTGTCTTTTTCTTGTTTAGCTAAATCTCGATCGTCTGTCGTAGTAATAAGGAATTCAGTAGTTTCGAAATATTTGCGAATATCTTCAATGCTTATATCATTGATATTTTTATCACTAATTCTCTGTATAACGTCCAAAGCATTTATTTCATCTTCTGTGACGATTGAGTTCGACATTTTTTCGTTTATCAACCATCCACGCAGTTTTATCAGGCACTTTTCAACGAAAAAGGAAGTAAAATATATTTAAGACGTCATCTAATCAACTTTTTATTTAATTTTGTAAAACTTACTTTTTGAACCTCCCAAGAAGGACGAAATACCGCCTGAATCTTCCTTAAACTCGTAATCATCTCGTAAATCAACCTTTTCTGTGGTTTACCCAAGAAAGATTTAATTTTCTCATTAAGCATAAAATTCGTAACATTTTGTAAATCGTCAAAAATGACTTCCTTCTCCTCCGTCAAACTTTTATAAGTCTTAAAAGCGAGTAGAATATCAAACGAAAATTTATCAAAGTCATTGGAAGCCAAATCAGCGAAAATACGTTCTTTAAAAGCGCTGTAAGCAAAATACAACCTTAAATTCTACGTTCATAACCTCAAGATATATATAACTACTCATTTGCTTGTGGCAACTCCGGCATCATAACCTCAACCGTTGGCCCTTGTAAAATTCTGCAACTATCTTTGTTGTCACAAAGTTTTAAAAATGAAAACAGTAAACCATTAGTTTCTTTGTTATAGGGTAAAACCGTTTCTGCCATGTGAAAACCTTGAAATTTCGAGAAATATGTAACTTCGGTGGTTTGGTTAACGTCTTTTATGGATGTCCATCCGAAATTATAAGTCAGAGGCAAATCGTCGAGTTTGTCAACAGCCGGAGTCGTCTCAAACCGGAAAATTGTAGTCAGAGCAATGCCGCATGAAGGAGAAACTTCTAAATTTGTCAACAAGATTGGTGCAGCATTTGAAGACAATTCTAAATCGGCGTTAATTGCACTACGGCCATCACAGCCTGTTTCTAGCCGAATTAAATAGCGACAATCTTCATCTTGTTTCAAATACTCTGGTTTCATTCTAAGTCGAATTCTTTGATTCCCTGGTTCTGTAGTATAAGGAGCTAACTCTTTAAGGATTGCATCCCGTTTCACAAACACGGGAGCTATGCTATTATAATTCTGAAATCATGTTTATTAGTTTGATTAAAATAGTGAAATTGAAGTGAAACTGAATGAAGTATCTACCGATTTTGAAATGTCCAACTCATGATAAGGTTCATTATCTTCATTCTCTGTAAGATTATGAATTGATGACCATTTTACGGTGCAGCCAGAACGTATATTCTTAAGGAGGACTTCTACGACTAGTTCTTGGGTAGGATCAATCCATGTGGATAATTCTTCCGGATCAAGTGATCTGATGGAATTGTTGACGATTTGTATGAATGTTGTTAGAGTTGTTTTAAAATCTTTCGCGGTAACGGTAAGATCAATTTTTACCCTATAATAGTTTTAGTATGTTTATAATACTGTGTTAAAAATAAAACTATGCAACTGTATGTACCACAGTTGGTAACTACCATATTAACGAATATGCGTGAGGTATTTTGAGTTGCATATTTAAGATAATAACTATGCAATATCTAGGTACAAAAAATGGTAAATTGCGATTTTTTTTTCAAATACTTACAGGCAAACTTCGGTAAACCCTTCTTCTATATACAAAATTCTTACATTTTTATATTCACCACATGATGTTAAATCATTCTTGGTACAAGTCCAAATTATCTATAAAAATTCAAATTTGACACACGAAAAGTTCCATATACAATCTAATAGATATAAAATAGACAACTTAATATACAAATTATAAAATTATTTTTTCATCATTCCGAAACATATAAAATACCTCATAATCAAATTGTTTAGGTATATCCACATGTGCAATAATATCAATTGGTTGATTTAATCCAATCGTTTGATTTCTACTCTCCAATCTTACCAAAAATTTAGGTTTGCGTACATTCAATTTCAATGAATCCTAAAATTACGGGAATTACACAGAAAAATTATTGAAAACCTGTGAATAAAGTAATACCCTTGCCAATATAAAATCTATAACAATTAATTCGCAAATCACTTCATACGAACGGCCTGATATTAAAGTATCTTCAGGTATTTCCAATCTAGTACCTTGATACTCCATAATTTGTGGAGTAGCCGATGGATTTTCTTTTATCGACCATTTAAACTATAAATTATTTGTTTAAATTGTTAAAAACGCCACCTAAATTGAATGAAATGAAATATCGAATGAAATTAATGAAATTTAAAGTCTTATGTGAATTAAGTTTGCAATTTTTGGTATTAAGTGTAAATAAAACGTTGCTCACAATTGCATTTGTATAGTTTCCCACGACGACTGCATTAATAATTGATTTTATATTGCAGTAAGTGTATTCCGGTCCAATTAGAATCAACTCTAACTTGTTACGTTTTATTGGATTTTCCATTTCCGTAACATTTACTAAATTTGTGTTCAGTATTTCTATGCAGTGTGTATCGACGATTTGTCCAAATTTTATAACTTTTAATTCAATCGTGTAACACATATTTGGATTAATCTAAATTGAAAATTTAAATAAACTTATCAACATGTAATTTTGGTTGCATAATGTTTAATAAATTAAAATGTAAAATTGGTTGCATTTATTTTAGGTCTGTTATGAGCTACTTTAGGCCTCCTTACAATAGATAACCTAAATCAGGGGTGAACAACGTTTTTTTATCAGCGGATCAATAAGGATAGTCCAGTGGGCCGCAAGTTGCTCTTCCCTGATCTATATTATTAGAAGGAAATATAGTTGTTTTCCTAGGTATAGAATAAAAAGACTTACCCATTCATTTTTAATAATCAAACTCCTCCCATCCTCATCATAGCGAATAACATTATGTGACTCTTGTAATTTTGTATGCAGCTCACCGGCCGATTTCCACGCGTGCAAATAACACGGCACGTGTCCACGTGTTGACGTTAAACACACATCGCCAGCTGTGGATAGAAACCGTGTCCATATATTCCATTCATACGCCGTGAGGCGGTTATCAATTTCAAGGCCAACTGATTCAATGCCATTTCCAATCAATCTACAATTATTGAGAGAACAGTATTATGAGGCTATCTATTTTTAGGCAATAATTGGTTGTGGAAGTGGTAACCTTATAACTGTCCGTTCCTTGATGGATCCTTGAATGGGGAACGATGGACAATTCAAGGGAGTTGACCCAGGAATTATAGATACCAGTAATATTAATTGGACGTACGTTGATGACATGTTTCTGGTTACTTTATGTAAGAGTTCAAAGAGGTTCAAAAATGTTCAGAGTTGATTGGAACACATTACTGTTTTCGGAAGGACTGACCGAAATAGAGGAAAGTGTAAGGTGCAATACGCAGGTCATTTATTTTATTCTAGTTTGGTATTGAACTAGTAAGTATTGTTAAAAAATGTTTGTATTTCGTGTTACTATAGAGGCACAGTCAGAATAGTTGTCTGTTTTACACTATCTTCTTTATGTTTGCACCTATGCGACAACTATGTAATTGATTTCAGTATCATCTTTTTTTCCTTTTTCACCAATCCTTTCAGGGTTTCCACCAGTATATCTTTCCTCTTCGCCACTATTGCCATGTCTTCAGGGCAAGCTGTGATTTGCATTCCTTTACTTCTGACGGTACCATTTTCTGTCTAGTATATTTTATTTAGTATACTTTAAACCTTTATCGAAATTAATATGTTATAATCTATGACAGAAAAACTGAATTATTAATCTCATAAACACGTTATAAGCGGCGGCTTGCCGCGTTGTGGAGCTCGGTGCTCGTTAGATCACTGCAGTTAGGCACCGTCAGACGTAGCTAGGCGTTGGATGGGTGACCACTCAACAAGTGGCTGCGGCGCCGTCCGGGGACTCCTGATTTCGCGGTAAAAACGCGAATGAAGGTTGGGCGATTCGCTTGTAACGGTCCCCGGAAAAACCCATATGCACAAAAAGTTCAGAACAAGGTACCATCAGTAGCGAGACCGGATTGGGCCGGGTGAAAGACACCACTATGTGGTAGAAAAAGGTTGTTGAATAAATATAAATAATAAACACGTTATAAAACTTTGTATCAAAAATAAAATATTAATATCTAAATTGTAACACATGAAACTACAAATGTAACTGCTAAAATGCTCATCAATCACACAACAAATAACAAAAAAAGCAATTATGTATTTATTTGCGTCTAAAAGTAAAGTTTACGATAATATACCTTTCATCGATTGATACACGTGCTTTACAAAGACACGTTTGAGAGAAAAACATGGGTTCTTTTATACATTTCTTTTGTAGTTCGAGAATTTTTTCAATCGATATTAAAATGACATTATTTAATACGTTTTGTTGTTAGATTAAAGAGGAATATAGAGCACTTTATTCTAATACGTATCAGATAATTACATACATTAAAATATTTATTTAATATGTATTTGTTAATTTAAACAAATAAATCAACAAAATAAGAGTCAATGAAACCACCCTTTTATATTTAATATACCTTTAATATACGGAGTTATTGGATTTACATGACTTTCTCAATCTAAATTAACCTGTAAGCGGCGGCTTGCCGCGTTGTAGACCTCGGTACTCGTTAGATCACGCAATAAAGAAACGTCGGACGTAGCTGGGCGTTGGATGGGTGATCTCCCTTGGTCTCCCCACTCAACAAGCGTCTGCGGCTCGACATTTTCTGGAGACGTTTTTTACACGATATCTGAATAATTACCCAACATTTAGGTATAATTGTTCATATCAAAACAAACTAAATTTAATGAGGAATCGATCCGTATAAGGAATGGCATTCTGTAACATGCAGATTAGAAAATATTTTCGAACAAAGTTTGAATTTCACGTTTTAGTTCCGCATTTTGCCACTACGTGGTACCGGTCGAACCTCTTAAAGAGATACAAATATTTATTATTATGTAGAAACAATCAAACAACAGATACAGTCATAAAACGTATAATATTTAATTATCTCATATATATTTTACACAATAATAAGTGCTCTAATAATAATAATATAGTACTTAATCATAATTGCTGAATATCGCCACACACCAATCACCATCGATTACAAGTCTTCAAAAATCATTTAAATCTCGTTTCCACAGGTTGTAACACATACTCAAAAAGAAAAAAAACAGGGAAACCAATCGCATAAATAGAATTACAGCACTTAAATTATTTAAAATACCTACACAATAATCAATAGATGGATATACCAATCAATTCAATTATAATAACCGTAGATAATTTTTGGATGCGTCGAAGCGACTAATTCATTCATTACTAAAATAATAATTTTCCCCGATGCAATTCATGCAAATGCGCGTCCTTGCGTCGTAATTTTCGCCAAAAAAAAATTCGTTTCGTATGTTCACATTATAATTATATTTACAATATTTGATTAAAACTATCCTACAAAGAGTCCAGACATTTGTATCTCTATCTTTAAACAGTTTACCATCTTGTTAGTAAAACACTCTCCTAAATGCGAATTGTTCAACTTGTCGTCCGGGTATTGCCTGTTGTGAAACCTCTTCCAACCCAAAAAAATAATCGAAAGTCATCGATTATCACTACTCAAAATCGTTATTTAACTTGCGTTTTTAAGTGTTGCAAAAACTCATGATAAGACAAAGCCGTCTCAATGCGGTCTTCGACCAACCTCTCCAGAAACACTCCACGCAGCGGACTATTCTCTCTGATAATCTGGAGCGTTGCACACATCGGCTTCTCTTCATTCAGATAATTGATAAACATATGCAGACGTTGATTATGCTCGTTGTCCAAGACCGGAAGTTCACAAATCGAGTCCGTTATCGCGTTATAGTCTGCTACGCCCAGTGCTTGATTCAGGAACGTCGTCGAAATTGCCGGACACACCACTATAACCATATGGTCACACATATCAAAAAGATAAGCACCGTTGGAGTCAAGACTACGCGCCGACAGTTGCAAAATTGGCGGCATATGAACAGCTTCCTCTTCATCGTTAAGCACCGTGATCTGATCTTGAAGATTATGGATCGGATAGAGGTCGGGGTAGATGCACTGAATCAGATATTGCAATGGACGAGTCTTCATATCACACATAGCTTTGACGCGATCATCCAGCCGTGTTGAAATGCCCGAGCGGAAAGCAGTATGCTTTAATAAAGCAGAGATATACAGGGGAAGTAGGCGTAAACATCTTGGTACCAAGAGTCCAGTGTTCCCGGAGATGTTCTGCGACATTTTATAGCTTGATAAGATATCAATAGCTACATTGATGAAAGCTTCCCTTGCGTCTGATAAGCTAGACTGCATTGATCTATCCACGGCCATTTTGGATAATAAACCGACAATGCACTGTTGATCAGCAGAGTTTATCACATCTGAGAGGATAGACACCACTGGGAGACATAGAGTGTGTACTCTAATTCTTCTCTCACCTTTACTTGAAGTATACAAAAGAGCAGCTTGGAAGCAGACGTTCTGCACATCCGACAAGTTCTCTTCAATCGCAACCTGCATTCCATAACCAGCATCCGGGTTAACGTTAGGCAAAGAGAGTAAATCTGTTGATCTAACGAAGAAGTTTCCATGGAAAGTGTGAATCGTAAGTCCCCTTGTACACCTAATCCTCATCACTGCTTCAAAACCAATCTTCCGAGAAATATACCTCTTCAACGACTTCGAAAATGAAGCGTTCTGCAGTTCTCGACTGGCCTTGAACAGTGGGAAGTGATGCATACATCCGCCACTGAATCGACTTATCCCGGAAATCGTTGCTACGTCCACGTACTGCGAGTTTAAGATAAACAAATCGACAGCAATCTGCTGCCCACTACATTCTAACGCGAGTCGTTTGTAGAAATCATTGGCCGGATTTAGATGAAGCACTTCCCCAGAAGCTCGATTGCTTGGGTCTTCTCTAGCTGTAAGCGCCCCAGGTCCAATTGAAGGCAGCGCACTTTGAAACACTGTGATCCGTCCTCCCGTACTTGCCATCATCTTGTGGGCAGCCTGTAGAGCTGCACCTAGAGCACTTCCGGTATCGTAAGAGTTGTTATACCTCTGTGGGAGTTGCGTCAGCAGATCTGTGATCAAATCCATGCGGTCTTGAAGGTTCACAAGAAGATTATCGGGACATGGCAGAAAGATGTCGTCAATATCAAGGACGGTCATCTCATGGGGTTGACTCAGACCATCAGCAAGCGAGAAGAAATGCAAGGCCGAGTCGTAAGCAATGAAACCAATATGCGTTCGAGCATCTCCCGGGATGTTAGCAATCTCCGAGCTTAGAGTATTGCAAAACGTATGCAAATAACCACTCTCCACAGCCGCTCTTGATATATCCAAGAGGAACAAGTATATTGCAGGCTGTGGTGGTCTCAACATATACTCAGCTGGGGCTATATACTCTATTGTAGATGACTTAACTTCAGGACGTCTTGATGGATCCCCATAGGTCTTCGTCACCGGATCGTATTGAAACTCTTCAGGTAATTCATTCACTCTGTAGCACAAATTACACTTCCATCGCTTACTGTCTACGAAGAAGACAAACGGGTTGATGTACGTACGGCAAGCGCGACACCTCACAATTGTATTACATTGAATTACTGGCAGATGATTAAGATCGCGGAAAGGGTGAATCAAAACACCCAACGGCAGGCGTGATTTTTGCAACAACGAATTCGACTCTGGTATTTTCGTCATGGTACACCTAAAGATGTCTGGACTGCAATTAGCCTCGTCCATCGCTGGATTGCCCAAGGAGATCCTGGGTGATTCCACTTTCGTCGGAGGTAAAATATTTGGGGTTTGCAAGAGGTCAAAGTTGTCCGCACCCCATAGACGGTTAAAGCCACTTTGGACAGATGATTGATATTGTTGTTGAGGATGTCCGTAGTTTTGGTTCGGTTGTTGATATTGCGAATTTAGAGGAATTTGTTGCATGGGTTGTTGTTGATGTTGAGGTGGCATGTACTTCTGTTGTTGTTGCTGCTGCTGTTGTTGGTAATTATAATTCTGACCATCCAGTGGGTTAGTATTAAATTGCATTGATGTTTGAGGTTGTGCCGGAGGCATCTGTGGATACCGGTTGACATGCAAACCAGTTTTGGGTACGTTGGCATTGTATCCCTCCGGCCCTGATAGACTATTGCTTTTTGGTGGCATAGGGGGCGGCATGGTACGTGTTTGATTATACAAATTCGGAGTAGACTGTTGTTGCTGATGTAGCATACCTGTAGGTGGCGCCTTCATTGGCGGCATACTATTGGCACTTTGTTGTTGGTATTGTTGATGTTGCTGCTGTTGTTTTTGTTGGTACGTCGTGGTTGTAACCGGAGGTGGTTGTGATGTCATAGATGGTGTTGGCATAGATGGCGTTGACACAGATGCTGCCGGTATCGACATACGTGCATTTTGATAGTTAATACTTCCCATAGGAGGCATCGCGGGTTGACTCGACGGATGACCATTCATCGAAGGACCATTCATTTGGGGTAAACTTGATTGGTATACAGGTTGGGTTAACGACAGTTGACTTAAGGATGGTTGGGGTATGCTTGGGTTGGCATTGGAAAGAGTCGAATTTTGATTCGTCACATTTGGTCCTTGACTACCAACCATACTAGGATAGTTATAGGCCATCATTTTAGGTTGCGATAAGCTAGACTGTAAAGGAGGTCGAGTCGCCAATTGCGGAGGAGGTTGCGCACTCGGGTGCGAGTTCTGATGGGGTAATTGCTGTGGCAACTGAGGGTGATTCCCATTTCGTAGAGGTCCAGGCCCATTCGATGGCACTTGTGGTGTTTGCATTGCTTGTCCTTGCAAGGGTTGACTTGTAGACTGTTGACCAACAGGTTGTGGACCAACAGGCTGTGGGCCAACACCGAGTGGTTGACTAACAGATGGTTGCACAGGTCTTTGACTAGGAATTTGAGCTGCGTTCATTTGCGGTAGGGACTGACTCACTGCAACCGGAACGGGTCCAACCTGCTTCACCTCAGGCTTCTGTTGCAACACCGTCGTTTCCGGTTTTATCGTAACATTGGAGAAATGACTCGTTGCCGAGTGCGTAAAACCAGCAGATGTAATCGGCGAACAGACAGCACTCTGGTTGAACACAGGCGTACCACCACTGGGAGTTGACGTACCGAATGTAGCAGGAGCCGGACTGGAGAGAGGCGTAACCACATTCTTCCCAATATTCATATTTGCATAGTTCTGCGATAGCTGCTGTATCTTCCCAGCAGTACTCGCACTTGGTGGCAGTTGGCTAGAAGGTATCGCTCTAACTCCCGGTCCAGACCCTCCCGGGAACATCCTCCCAGCCGGCGATGAATCCCGGGACGAATGCGACGACCTCGAATCCATTCCATTAAGATGCGGTGGAATACCCGATGGAATGCCATTGAGGATATTCGGATCTAGTGTGTGCGACATGATTGTTTCCCTGCAAAACATCAACAAAAACCCAATTATTACAATTATCACCAATCAAATTGATTAAATATTACAATCTAAGAATGTTGTGTAACATTTTTGCTTCAATTGCCACCGTCATTTTGATAATTTCTAAAAAGCCCTTAATTGAGTAAACTTATTTTTATTTGATCATGTATCGAAGAAAAAAAGAGATGTTATCAGGTGAAAGTCGCGCAGCTAACTGACCGTTTCACGGCCTCGGTGGTTGGTTAAAAAGCTTTCACGGTGCGTTCAGTCGTCGTCACACAATTTATTATTGAATACCGAAGTACGCCGCGTCGCGAAGTGCGACGAGACGAGACATGTGGCACAGGGTGTCAAGGTTTGTTCTTGTCATTCAAGTTCACTGGAGCACGCGAAACGTCTCGAACTCACAAATAGTTTCAAAGAACTATTCGATATTTGCATGCTGCATTATTTATCGAATTCCCTGGGGCCGCTCTCTGCATTTAGATTCAGCGTTTCAAAACAATTGACATTGAGGATATTCGTTTCATTTAATAAGCAATTCAATTATGTATCGTAGTAAAATATGAAGGATTGATTCGTTGGTATTTGAATAAACGTTTCATGGAAATTGAAGGGAAAAAACATATTTAAAAAAGTTAGAAGGCAATTCATCTACAGGCATTACTTAGTATTTTAATAACTTGATATTTTGGCAAAAAAAATGTTTTTATCTTTTTTGAAAAAGGAAATTATATATAATAACGAAAACCGAAAAAACTTAATCTAATTGTTTATGCAGATTCATAAAAAGTTGAACGTAATGACGCTGATATAGTGTCGGACAATGGGCAGTATAATATCTAATTTATACTATTGATATTTTGCATCTTTGCTCTTCTATATTAATGTGTTGTATGAATGATTATGTCTAATGTGTTCATTTAGAATTGTATGTCTTGTTTGCGAATGT
>JAODAC010001891.1:0-37343 GCA_027575185.1 Mimaenictus wilsoni
TACTCTTATATCTAGGTGGTGAGGCTGATCCCGCCCTCACCAGCGCATTGCTATGCATGCAGACACACCCTGTCTTAGGGTGACTCTCTCTCTCTCTCTCGGCGGGTGTGTACGATCTCTGGATGTATCTAGGCATGCAGGCGTACGTAGCATATGGTACACTCGCACATGGACCACCCGGAAAGGCTGACAAAAACCAGACGTATGCAAGGCGCCAGCCCGTCGCAACCACTTCCAATCTCTGGGCGTCACATCTATGAACTAATGTGTTTAAATTACAAATAGATCCGAAGTATTTTAATTCCAGACCCGATTTACCTGCCATTGCAAGCATGTTTGCATTGGAATTTTACACATCCTTCACTCATAATATTAATAGTACAAAACGTTGCAATTTTCCAGGCACGGAGGAATTTTCTGTAGATGTAGATGTACGGATGTGTCTGCGGGTCGTATGTGTACTCCGACATCATTTTCCAGCATTCAACGCTTATTACTCCTAGTTAGCATTCCATTTTCTTCTTATTCAATTACGATCTTGGCTATACGAGTATTTATCGCCATAGTCGTAGTGCAACCTGTTTTATTACACTCAGGTGTAATAAGTGCGAAATTTCTTCAATTCATTCTTCAACAATCTCATATTTGACAGCTATATCGAATTGGGAAAAATGTCGTTCACGTACAATAGATCTTGGGAAAAATATGCCTGAAAACAGAAAATAACATCACGCGCATCGCGAGCACAAACAAAATCAATGGTGATGATAATCCTAACAATCATTAAGTTCTATCACATTTATGAACTAACTTGTTTAAATTACAAATAGATCCTGAGTATTCTAATTCCAGACCCGATTTACCTGCCATTGCAAACATGTTTGCATTGGAATTTTACACATCCTTCACTCATAATATTGAAAGTACAAAAAGTTACAATTTTCCAGGCACGGAGGAATTTTCTATCTATGTACAACCGTCTTGGGGTCGTATGTGTAGCCCAACATCATTTTCCAGCATTCAATGCTTAATATTCCTAGTTAGCATTCCATTTTCTTCAACTCCTCTTTCAATTACGCTCATGGCAATACGAGTATTTATAGCCATAGCCTTAATTATTCTAAGGGTGGTCGTAGTGCAACCTGTTTTATTACACTCAGGTGTAATAAGTGCGAAATTTCTTCAAACCATTCTTCAACAACCTCATATTTGACAGCTATATCGAATTGGGAAAAATGTCGTTCACGTACAATAGGTCTTGGGGAAAATATGCCCGAAAACAGAAAATAACATCACGCGCATCGCGAGCACAAACAAAATTAATGGTGATGATAATCCTAACAATCATTAAGTACTATCACATTTATGAACTAATGTGTTTAAATTGCGAATAGATCCGAAGTATTCTAATACCAGACCCAATTTACCTGCCATTGCAAACATGTTTGCATTGGAATTGTACACATCCTTTACTCATAATACTGAAAGTACAAAAAGTTACAATTTTCCAGGCACGGAGGAATTTTCTGTCTATGTACAACCGTCTCGGGGTCGTACGTGTAGCTCAACATCATTTTCCAGCATTCTACGCTTAATATTCCTAGTTAGCATTCCATTTTCTTCAACTCCTCTTTCAATTACGCTCATGGCTATACGAGTATTTATAGCCATAGCCTTAATTATTCTAAGGGTGGTCGTATTGCAACCTGTTTTATTACACCCAGGTGTAATAAGTGCGAAATTTCTTCAATTCATTCTTCAACAACCTCATATCTGACAGCTATATCGAATTGGGAAAAATGTCGTTCACGTACAATAGGTCTTGGGGAAAATATGCCCGAAAACAGAAAATAACATCACGCGCATCGCGAGCACAAACAAAATCAATGATGATGATTTGATGGACTTCAGTCAGGGTTACATCCGCCCTCCGCAGCCACCAGTGCGTCGATGTCATCAGTTTTATTTCCCGATCAGCACGCCACCCGCTTTAAAATGTAGCAGGAGGTAGGAAAAAAATATACGACAACTTGCATTTTTTTTTTTGGGTGGGGTGGTTGCTGAGTGGCGCCGTCGAGTAAAGTCGCGGTTGGTGGAGGCGCCTGTCTTGATGTTCGCTACGGATATCGTTGAAAAAATGGTTGTAAAAAAGTTCATCATCTGATGCTCGGCAGCGTTTCGATGCGTGATAAAAACAGAACAAGTACTCGGTTTTACACGCCCGTCGTTCAGATGTCGGCGGTCTAGAGGAGTGAATCAAACCGACGGAATGTGCAGCCGCCGCCGGCACAGCCACAGGCGGACGCCATAAATATGTTTTACTGGCGATGTTTCGAATGCGCTTTATCGGTTTTTCCCTGCCGCCTCCGCAATAGTCGAACGCGTTTTTTGATGGGCTGTGACTCCTTGCCCATTTGCACAGTCTGCACAGTTCCTTGTGAATTTGTTTCTGGCTAGAGATGATCAGGAACCAGATCTGCTTTCATATCTCCGTAATAAGGAATTGAATATGAATAGTGATAATTCTGAATAATATAAATAATACAGAATGTACCTAACAATCATTTTGTTAAGAACTAACGTTGGTTCGAACAGCCTACCTGCTGACAACATCAACGTTTAACGAAAACGCCAAAGGTCTTTTATTTTTAGCAGGACCCGAACTACCCGCTCGTGGACAGTGTTGATTGCGCTGCGGAGAGAAGTAGACACGTCGAAGTATGGCTTGTGACTAACTTTATTTACACAAATTTACAATTACATCGGCTGGGATCCACACACCCACAACGCTTTCCCCCACAATCTTCCACCTCACGAACCTACCCCTGGACCAAACCGAGCCCACTCTGCCTACCACTCGCTCTCTCTCTCTCTCTCTCTTAAGACCTACAAGGTGTGCCCCGAAACGCTACCCTTAGGCACAGCTTTACTCAAACATCTGCGACGCACATTTCGCCACTCTTAAGTCTAGTCGCCCGACCTGCGGGAGGTCGTTAAAGATAAGTTGGTACCACCTTAAACAATTCACCATCGGATCGGCTACGCTTTCCAAAACTACCCAAATCGCCAACTATGCACATCGTAAATAGCTTTCAATTGCAGTCTTGCTGCCCAAAAATCTGCCTTTTCTCTCCAATATCCATTCTGAATGGACCTTCATAAAAGCTTTAGAAAGACTTGGAAAACATACAACATACATACATTATTATAATCATGTTCATATTGGAAATCCTAAAACTATTCCTGCCAATAGTGAGTAACTGAAGGATGTGAAAGTCCTTTTACACATCATTCACTCATCATATTAATAGTATTTTTCCCAGAACGGACGTAGGCGAATGAGGTTCATTCATCCAGAATTAATTCTGAGAATCACTCCGCATAGAATCTGATAATTAAATATTTTCCCAGGATTTGGACTTGGGACTAATCGTTTATCAATGGGCTACTACTTCTTGCTCACTAACGCACGTCGTGCTCCTGGTGAATTTGTTTCTACTAAAGATAATCAGCAACTAACTATGTCAGCTTTTAAATATTCTCGTAAGAGAGAATTGAATATGATATAATGATAATATGGAATAAACCTAACCATCATTCTCGTATCCCGCCAATAAACCAAAGTGTTTAAAATACAAATATATCGTTGTGTACTCTAATAACGAACCCAATTTACCTGTCATTACAAACATGTTTACTGTGGCGATTCTGAATGCGTGAATGATGTGAAAGTCCATTTACACATCATTCATTTGTAATATTCATAATCTACAAAGTTCCGATCAATTTTATGTATTATTCCTTCAGGGACATTCTTTTTCGCTCACACTCATTTTTCCAGAACTGGTAGGGTAGCTCAATGACCTGTATTCAACCTAAATTAACTCTGGGAATATATAAGGTGCGATTTCCAAGTTCATGCATCATTCATGCATAATATTAATAGTCTACAAAGTTGCAATCACTTTTCTGTAATATTCTTCCAGGGTCATTCTTCCTCGTCGTTCACCCATAATTTTCATGCACGAGTGTAGGTCAATGACCTGTATTCATTCAGAATTAAATCTGGAAATTATTCCATACAGATCCCAAAATTAAATATGTTTTCCCAGGATTGAACCTGAGACCTACTGCGTGAAACAACGATCGTGCTAACTGAGATACCACGCCCACCAGTAGAAACAACATCGATTTATCCCAGATATCACATGTCAAAACATTGAATGTTGACTATTTGCCAATAATTTCCCAGTCGAGTGTCAATTACCACAGCAAACTCGAAGAAAAACGCAACTAATTGCCGGATCGCGTGCGCGCTGCCGCCACGGCGATATTTGTTTGCTGGGCATGTCGACGCCACCTGCAATCAGTACCTAACTCAACGCGATTAACTCGACGGCAGGCAGGTCGAGAGATTAGATACTTGTTGCTATCATTATCGCGCCACGCGCCAGCCGAGTCGGACTAAGACATCGCCGTAGATTGGATGTATTTGAGCAGGGGTGGTGGAGGGAGAGTACAGTGCGACGGCGGCGGCAACATCGAACGCCAATTACGCTGATGGCCGCACGAATGCGCACATATTATACCATACACCCCCGCATTATCAGCGCATAAATCTCACGCGTAATTTTATCCGGCCACGAATAAAAACTAAAAAAAAAAGCAGCGAATTAGATTCGCGCTGATAAACGCACGGTTTTGCGCTAGCACGGATGGCGAATTAGGTGAGGCCCGGGCGTTAAGCACTCTTCTAAACACACGCGTGTAGACGGTGTAGACTCAGGCCAACCGCCTGGTGTCGTACGGAATCTGCGGGGAATCGCACAAAAATCGCACGCCCCGACGCGCGGCACACACGCGAAACGCTCGCGTATAATTTATTTTACTGCCTGACGCGCGCGCCTACAAGTACGCCAAACGAGCGACATTAAACCCTGTGGGGGTTAGGTTGTTGAGCGTTGCGGAGGGATGTGAGCAAAGCTGCTTTCTGTTTATTTTGCTTCTTATACCTGTTTCCATAATGCGAACGTGTCGCACAAGTTGATTATATATTTTTTCCGCGTCCTATAGCCCGACATCGTCGCCCACCCTGCCTCCCACAGCCGCCCGCGCCCGCTCGTAATTTACTAGTGGCGATAATGAGCGTTAAAATGTTGCGCGCTCATTTGCGTCGCGCGATGGTCGGAACAATGCTCTCGCCGAGGGGGTCGGCTGGCAGCTTTTACGGCCGCACGTAAACTCGTACACCTAACGACATAAATCGCGCCCCCCAACTGTTATTTTTATTATATTTCGGGTGCGGGCGTGCGCGGGCCCGGGCCAGGGGCGTGTAATAACGAGTGCCACTTGCGCTCTCATTGTTTCAAAAATTACACTTGGACACGAAGCCGCGCGTCGACACACACTTGTACCGCGCGTAAAACGTACATGAATTGCGGCTATCAACATATGCATTACGCACTGAATTGGCACGATTTGTACTATCTGCAGGTGATATGCAAAATATGCAGATTTTAGCAAAATAATACAGTAAACATTTTAGAGTGTATACTGCAGAAAGAAAACGAGGAAAATCAAATTTCCAACAGAAGGAGTCTGTGGTGAAAAATATGACTATACCAATAGACCATTTCGGTCTCGCCGTATTTTAGTTGATCCGTTTTTATTGGTATCATTTAGTACATACCATAAGAAAGAAATCGAGGAAACTTAAAATTCCGACCAAATGAGCCTGTGCTGAGTGTAAATATTACTAGGAAACGGTAAATTACTTTACCGATAGGCAAATAGACAAGCAAATCGAGGAAAATCAAAATTCTAACCGAAGGAGCCTGTGGGGGCTGTACATAGTGCTAGGAGATGGAAATTACTCTGCCAATTGAATAATAGACCACTTCAGACTAGCCCTAATTCAGTTCCTCCCATTTTATTTGTATTATATAGTTATGTATCTGATCATAAACACTCATTCAAATTCTGACCGAAGGAGTCTGTGGTGACTGTTAATATTGCTAGGAGAATGAAATTACTCTGCCAATTTACCAATATACCATTTGTGTTTCGCCCTTTTTCAGTTCCTCCCATTTTATTTGTATCATATAGTTATGTATGTAATGATAAACACTTAAAAGGCATACTACAGGCGATGGAAATCATGGAAAATCTAAATTCTACCCGAAGGAGTCTGTGGTGGATGTTTGTATTGCTAGTAGAAGGAAATTACTGCGCCAATTGAAGAATTGATCACTTCAGATTTTCCTTATTTGCGAAAAACCACATTCTACCCACAGACCCGCTTGGTATTCCTTATACCAATAATAATACTGAGCGATCTTTGGAGGAAATGATCCCGATCCATTGATTTTTTTGGGTCTTAACTAGTTCCTACTCCACCAGTTCAGACTCATCCTATTTCAGTCCCTCTCACTTAACTTTCACAATATATTATATACCTAATCTGAAGCGAATAAGTTTCAGGAAACCAAGTTTCTAACAAACCTTTTAGTTTTCTGAAATCATGGTCCTAATTTTAATGGGCTGGGAATAGTTACAGATATTCAGACTTAGAACTTTATGTAGTTGTCACTCTCGTATCGTCTTAGGTAGCATGTCAAGCAAATAACTTTGGCATCAAACATTCAATTTACGAACACGCCGAAATCATAGAATTTACTTTCCGCAAGTGATTAAAGCACACATTAATTGCTGAAATTAATACTCGGCAAGATTTATGATGAGCAACGCTCAATTAACAGGTAACTTCGATCAAGCTAACGAGTCTGTATTACGCGTATGCATTCCTAGAGTTGTGCCAACTTGTTAGTGACAACTCAGAAATGTGTTCCGCCAGCCCATAGATTGCCGTTTGAATAATCCATCGCGCTTGTCAACTCGATGCCGCCGCCGCCGAGTTACGCGCTCAGACGGCGTTTTTCGCGTACAGCCCCCTGGCAGCGAAATATAATTGGAATTCAAATCAAACAAAAACGGGCGCCTGTCTGGTGTATGCAGCCGGCTAATAAGAAGTCGTTCTGGAGCAACGCGCAAATACGCTGCCACCACTAAATGGGTGCAACAGTAAGCCGTTATAATTAAATCCGAAAATTGCGAAATTGATTAAAACCATTAAGCGCCGCCGTCGCGCACCGTGACGCTTTGCGGCCGACTCTTGAGCGCGTTGCCATCTCGCACTTGGGAAGCGCCGCCGCCCGCCGCCCACGTCGATGCTCACATGAATCGATAATTATCGGCGTGTGCGTGAAGATCACACCATGCATCACGCCGAAGCGTGTTGTTATAACAAAACAGCGTGGAAAACAATTCGACTAGTGGTGGCAGCGGCGGCGGGTGCAACGGGGGCGGCCTGCCCAAAACGGTCTTAACGTGCCGTTTACGATAGCACGCACATGCCTGTATTACCCAAGAGTATTAATTAATTAATACAACAATGGATGTGCAATGATTCGGCTTTATGCGTGGTAGTAATTAGCCACAGTGTTCATATTTCATTATTAAGATATCTGAGGAACACTAGGATAGTCCAGTATACTATTCCTAGGTAATATATTGATGAGGAATGTACATTAATATCGCATCAGCGACTATACCATTGAAATCTTACAAATTAAAGGTGGGAGTAATTCAGAAGCTTCTTAAAGCCGGAACATGCTTTGTTCAGACTGGATATATCCGAAGTAAATGCCGGTAATGACAATCACAGATTTATCGTGGTTGATGAGGTAAATGTTGTGGGTGTTGAGATGATAATGTCGCCATCTCAATTTGAACCACAAACGTGGAAAGCAGCGATTTTACCAACTGGATTAGCACTCACTGCAGACTAAGGTAATCGAGGAAATAAGTAATTCCAACCTAAAGAGTGTGGATTCCTCAATATTTCCAATTTGTAGCATGAAAAATCTGTGGGGATGTTAATATTTCAATGCAATGAACAGAAAAGTACTCAAGTCTTTTAAGCTTTATATTTATTTCTCTAATGTGATAATGGGACCATATTCTGTCCTAGTACTACATGCAATAAATTGATGAAAAATGTACATTAATACAGGATCAGGGATTATACCACTGAAAGCTCCCAAATTAAGAGTGGGAGTTCGGATGTTTTATAAATCGTGAACATGCTTTCTTCAGACTAGATATATGTGAAGGAGATGTCTGTAAAGACATCGGATAGTGACGCTGCCGGGATTTGAACCACATACGTGGAAAGCGATCTTACCAACAGGGCTAACTGCTCTTCATACTAAGGTAATCAAGGAAAACAGAAATTTCAACCTAATGCGCGTGGGTTCGTCAATATTTCCAAACTAGCACTATGGAAAGTCTGTGGGAGATGTTGCTGTTTCGAAGACCTGAAAAGTACTTCGTTTTTTATGCTTTAACCTGATTTGTATAATCGGACAATGTATTGCTTCCTTTACTATTTGGTTTCCTTTACGATTTTTCATTTAAAAAATCCTTCAGTATACATAAAATCGACTAAAAAACTAAGTTAATTACATACTAAATAAGTAATACGTGTCCGGAGGTCAATTATTTCTGCTATCCTTCCCGGATTTACGCCAGAAAATATAGGTCAAAGGAATAACGTACATTTTAATTAAACTTGTGTCAACTCCTACAACATGTATTAAAAGTATCGCAAAGCGTGCGATAATGTACTACAATTCGCCCAGCTTAGCGTAAAATCAACAAGATCACAGGGCAACCATCCCGGGATTGTATACCTGAACATAAAAGAAACTTTTAATAAGTCTGGAAGGAATACAAAGCGTCCATCCACGTAAATATTGTACGGTTTCACTGGCTAATGAGTGGCACTGGCGAACCAGAAAATACCGGACACAGGTCGCATTTTCAGATCAACTTCTTGGCGTTATGAAAAACGAAAATGAGAAAGAACGACTTGGATGCGTCGTGTTGACAGCCACACTAAGTGATAAACGCAATGTTCGCACCGCCACGAAAGTAATTACACTTTATTATCAGCCCGCTGCTCTACAATATTTCAATTATGTTAATGACCGCATACATGTCCTAATCACCACATTTCCCTCAGAGCGAATACGCTTTTTCAAGCCATAACAACAAAAAAACGTATCGAGAAATTAACAAAATGTCATGCGTTAGCGCTGTGGCCAAACTCGTGTAAGCACAGCACTCCGTTTTTGTTTTCCGGACGCTCCATCTCGTTTTGTTTTTCGTTTGCTTGTTTTCAGTTCCGAGCGTCGGAAGTAATTTTTTGCAACTCCCGACGTGTTGGAACTTTTTTTGTGCAATTAGTTGGACAAATTGCAGAGACGAAGTCCTTTTACTGTCCGGTTAAATAGGGTCCGAAGTGAGTTATTCCAATGGAAAACAAAGCAGCGAACGATCAAAGGTTCCCCGAGAAACCAATTGAAATCCCAGCGAACACAGAATTTAAGTCGCACTAATACTTTGGCTACGCTTATTTTATACAGTATTTTAATCCAGCATTTTTCTCATGTCAGGTTAATATTTTAATACAATATTTAAGCCTGAATATAGCCCGCGGAGGTTCTTGTCAAATTGAAATATGGAAACGGGGATAGTTAAATTAAATAAATCTATGTATTATTTAATTAAACTTTTCATTGAAGATATTTTATGAGCATCTGAGCAATACATTTTCCGCCTTTTTCTCAACACTATGAATCCCGATCTTCAACCAAAAAACTACAATGTTTTGTTATTAATTACATTTCCGAAACATGATTCTAAAAGTCAGTTTTTCTTATATCAGATTAATATATTAATACAAAATTTAATCATTATCATATTCATGATTAAATTTTGTATTAAAATATTTAATAGAGATTCTTGTCAAATAGAAATATGCAAATATGAACAGTGTTTTTACTTATTGTCGCGAACCAACGTCGGCGGCCCTGGTTGATGGCGCGGTGAACGCACTAGGCCCTTACTCTATTCTTACATCTTCTAGGTGGTGGTGAGGCAGGACCCGCCCTCACATCACGCTTCTCTGGCATTCGAATACACCCTGTCACTGTCTCTCTTTCTCTCCGGACTCGGGCCTAGACACACAGGCCGAGCTGCAGCACATGTGTTCCCGGAGACACGTCCGGTGGTAAGACAAACCAGACCTATGCAAGCCAGTCCGTCACGCCAACCTCTTCAATCTCTGGATGTCTCATGTTTATCGTGTACATAGATTTGATTCTGAATGGCCTGGAAATTATTGAAGTGTGTCGAATTCCTCCACTTTCCTGAAATAATGTATAAACTTAGGATTAGACTAAACAACTGGGCGTAATACATAAAAAAGACTCAAAATTGTCACGCCGTTCGCAACACTTATATTTAATTAATTACACTTTTGCATTGAAGATATTCAATTATCATCCGATCCCACATTTTTCCACACTCTATAAACCGAGTATCATCAATTGCTTCAATGAAACAGACACTGAGAAGTCAACTGTTCTCATATCAGATTTATACTATGAAAAAGAAGAAGATTAATAATTAAATGTAAAATTTACTCGTGAATATGACCCTCAGAGGTCCGGGTCAAATAGAAACATGCAAATATGAAGAATGAATTTTTCTTATATTTAATTGATTATTCGTTTTCAATGTGGTTATTCAATGTCCATCAGATCAGCATGCTTCCCGCTTTTTCGCGACTTTATAAGCCAAGTATCATCAATCCATATATTCAGATATTAATTGCTTATGTGAAACAGGCTATAATAAATCACATTTTTTCATATCAGATTAATACCTTAATGCAAAATTTACTCTTGAATATAACCTTCAGAGGTTCTTCTTTAATAAAAACATGCAAATATGAAAAATGAATTTTCCTATATTTATTTAATTAAACTTTTTATCGCAGATATTCATTGACCATCAGCAGGCTTCCCGCCTTTTCTCAAATCTATAAGCCGAGTATCGTCAATCAGGGGAACCCATAAATTTAGATATCAATTGCTTCAATGAACCAGACACTGAGAAGTTAACTTTTCTCATATCAGATTAATACTAAAATGTAAAATGTACTCCTGAATAAGTATCTCAGTGGTTCTTGTGAAATAGAATCAAGCAAATATGAATTTTCATATATTTAATTAATTAAACATCTTCCTTGAGCATATTCCATGACCATCTGAGCATCAAGTTTTTTTCCAAACATAAAAATCATCAATCAAGAGAACCCATATATTTGGACATCATTTGCTTCCGTGAAACAGTCTATGAGAAGATAAATTTTCTCGTATCATACATATTAATGCTTAATTGCACAATTTACTCCTTAATATAAGCATCAGAAGTTCTTGTCACATAGAAACCTGCAAAGATCATCAGTATCATCAATCAGGTCAACTCATATATCCAGATATCAAGTATTTCTGTGAAACAGGCAATGAGGAATCAAGTTTTCTCATATCAGATTAATACTTGTATGCAAAATTTAGTCCTACGTATGACAAGTTAGTCAAAGAGAAACACGTAATTATGAGGGACTTGTTTAACTAAATTTAGATAATTCAACTTTTCCATTGAGGATAATTGATAAAGATCTGATCAGCAGATTGCTCTCTTTTTCTCGACTTATGACTATGATATCGCTTGCTTTTCTGGAAAAGGTATTGAGAAGTCAAATTTTCTCATATCATATTAGTTTCTTTAACGCATAATGTACTCCTAAAGATGACCCTCAGATGTTCCTGTCAAATTGGAATAAATAAGTATGAGGAATGTGTTTACATGCATTTAATTAAACTTTTTTAGAACCAAGTGCAAAAAGGACTTCATGAACGTGAATGTATCCTGCTAATAAACAGTGATTCTTATGCAGTCTTGCATTCTCCCATTAGGGAATATAGAATGCAAACTCGATTGCAGTGCAACGCTGTGAAAAAAGTCAACGAGCGTGCACAAAGTTGATGTGTTAAATACAAGTGGCCGAATCATATTTCATTTATAGTACATTCCACCCTCCCACCATTTTCATTTGCTACATTTCCCTGGTCGGCTTTAACTCAACTCCTTCCATCGCTGCTTGCTTTTTGTGCGCCGTCCAATATTCAGCACAATTCAATTCACGTTATGAAACGTAAAAAAATCGCGGGCGTGAAACGAGCTTTTGTGCGGAAAATGTGATTGCGCTGCAGTAGTACGCGAACAACCGCGACGTTTCGGCGTGTTCATTAAGGCTGACGTGTGTCGCGTAGTTACACGGCTGCATGCAGCGTTACTTTACGCACGCATACGACCAGACACATCTTGCGGTTTTTCCTCATTTCCTTGCGCCAGAACGAGGCGAAACGAGTGCCCGGCGAAACTAACAGCGGTCGAGGGGCGCATGGGGTTTATGTGGTGGTGTGGCAGAGCACTACAGAGCCGCAGCAGGAAGGCAGTTGTGTTACATGACGCCGTGTAATGTTACAATGCGACGGGAAGTGAGATAGACGAGGGATGCGCAGAAAGTGTCTTCTAATTTGCTCCGTCCTGACTCGAGGTGCGCGCCAGGTATTAGGTGGAACTCCATGGGGTATTCGGGAAACAAACGTCTGACGGCGAATTCAAACCCGTAGGACGTATTGTCTTGGACTCTACGACGCGTGCAAGACGTACGGTTGACGGTCTAACAGCAACGCCGCTTAGCACCTGGGACCAAATTAAATACTTAATTAATACAATTTGCATCGTAATTGTTCCATCACATATGCTACACGCATGCATCGCACATCACTCTGTAATTGATTGTTAGATGGTTGTGGTCTTTACTGGAAACTCGAATTATAAATGTACATAATCTCGGTTAACCAATAATGATTCCAGTTTCTGAAGTAAAAGCAAGCAAACTATCATTAACGACCTTAAATGGTAATCAATTCAGAAGTAACTACGAATTTCTCAGACTCATTTCAACAATTAGCTAGCAACAATAGACTCAACAAAGCACGATTGCCACAATAGAAATCAGACTAAACAAATAATTGGGGGCAAGTTCAATGGTTCTTAGCTATTCACATTTCAGTTCTACCTGTCTTACCTTTAGGCTGGGACCTATGGGACACTCTATGGTGGGAGATTTCCTTAAAAAAACTTTAAATCCAATTCATAATCGTCTTCAACGACCCCATACTTTACCTTCAGAGGTTTACCAATCACATAATAATTTGGACCAGCAATTCAGGATATATGCTAATGGGTTTTCCACATGAACCCTTACTGAATAAATGTGCACTAATATCTAAACGAACCTGGTAAATAATATTATTCCAATATTATTTTGAATCATTCAAATTTCCAAAACAGTAAAATTCATTAGATTTTCAATTTGACTGGCCATAGGACGATAATATTAGTTACACACTTTGCGTTTAGGTGTTTCACTGTTCTTAGCAATTCATACCTGTGTTCTGTTTAACATTTGGGTGGGTATTTGAGCCCATGGGACAACGTACGGTGAGTAATTTCCCTAGAAAAATTCGTGTAGTACCAATTCAGCATTATCTGGGACGGTTTCGGACTTCAGAGAAAACTTTTATGAATTCGCTATTCAGGAGTAAATATTTAACGGTTTACCACAGGTTCAAGCTCCTATAGGGAACCCTTACTGAAGAAGTGTCTAGTAATCTCTACATGTAACGGGTAAACAATATTATCCAAACGTTATTTTAAACCATTCAGACTTTAAAACTCATTTTTTTATTATTAGATAAATGCAACTTTTCGATTAAGAATAAAGAGGTTCACAATTCGACGGTTTATTATCTGATGGAATTGAATAAACCGAAGACTGTGGTGTATTCAATTCGCACAGTAAAGGCAGCGTTGTGCTTATATATTCACCTCTGTGATCTATCTGTATCTCCTGTGGGTTAGGAATTGACCACATGGGGTAACCTAATCTAACCTAACCTATGGATCCATTTGTAACCAATCCAGAATCGCCTATGTGGGTTTCAAACTTTACCCGTCAGAGATGTATCAATCACGAAAGATTTTTACGACTTTTTATGAACTGACAATTCATACCTAATCCTATGGGATACCAATATTGAAAAAGTGTATATCTCAAGGTAATTGGTAAATAATATTGTTTTCTCTTTTGGAACCATTCCGAGTAAAGGTGGTATTCTGCTCAGCTACACAACTATGTAAGTCAATTCTTTATAAAAAATCCATTTGGAACCAATTCAGAATCATCTGTTCGAACTTAACAGTCAGATATGTCCAGCCAAGTGGCGCAGTGGTCTGGTCTATGGCTACTGACCGTGAGGTCCCGGGATCGGTTCTCGATGGGGACGCATAGTAAAGTGAATTCTTCTTCTTATCAATGGCATTAGCCTCTAATATGACTAAATACATTGAAAAAGAATTGAATAGAGCTAATGACCATAGTAGTCGGTGCTCGGTAAACTCAAAAAAAAAACAGTCAGATATATACCTAACAGAAAAGATTTAAAGTTCAGACTTAATCCTGTGGGAGTACTCAGGAAGTATGTACTAATATCTCAATGTAACTGGTAAGCATTACTGTGCCCACGTTCTTTTAGAATTATTCAGACCTTCAAGCTAGCAAAATTCATTTATCTTTTCATGTTGACTGAAATTTTGCGCAAGTTGAAGATAAAAGTTATATTCCACTTTTTGTTTGCAAGTAAAGAGGTAAACTCCTCCGTCTATGACAAACAACGGTTCACAGCCTTTAGTTTATTCAATTCCTACAGAAAAGACCGTATTGTCTGAGAAGCAAAGACATTACTATACGCCCGAAAATAGAAATTGCAATGTGGTACTCGTCTGTTGACATTCACATACGCTCCCCCCAAGCCACACTTTTGCAATTTCGCGATGAAGCAATTATCGACGCCTCCGGAGCAGCATTATCTCGTGCTCTTGAACGCCTGCCGCCACCGTGCCGCCCCAACGCACTTTCTCAGTACAACGGTGTTCGATTGTTGAACCGAAACGTTGGCGGTTGGAATTAAACAGGATGTCGCTGTGTCGGCGGGTTCTAGGTGTGCGCACGACGGCATTCGGATATCAACGATCAACGGCCTGTGGGAAACCGGCAGGCGCCAAATCATCCCCGGTAAAATATGAAATGTGACTTAAGACGCCTGACGGAAATTTGGTGTACCCACGAGTTTAAAATGGTAAATATTGTTTTAAAAGCTACTGAGGTGCTTGTAACTGGTTGTGCGAAATTAGATTATATACTAAATCTGCATCCGCCAGTGCATGGAACTGTTCGCGTCGAAAACGCTCCGTCAATGTATGGCAGCGTGTTCACGCGCTTGGCACGAGCCTCGAATTACCCACTCCTTAACCATCAACTAATTTATGTAATTGTACTAACCACGTACACAGCACAATTTTAGGGTTTATTCCACAAGTTTGACTTTATTCTCTATCGATTCCAGTCGTAATCTACGAAATTAAACTAAATTAAACGATGACAATTGTGGCTGCAGTTTTAGTGGTTTCAGGACTGACGCACATAGTACAGACATTGAAAAGAGTCGAGCTGTCATAGGAGGTCATTCCAGGAAGACGAGTGCAGACCGTGGACGTGTTGCCAGCATGCATGCAAGTGAAGTAAAGAGGTAAATACCATTAGCGCAAGTGTGGAGTTTGTTTGGAAAAGCCTGAAGGATTGAACATCGGCCAGGGTTGCCAAGCTCAACATGTGTACGAAAATTTCCATTACCATCCCTGACCAATGTCCAGAGAGTTCATTATATTCCCGTGGAGGAACGGAGTGTTGACACGGTACGTCTGGAGTGTTGGTAAATTTTGAAGAGTTGTTGTCAGTACCTGATGATTGCAACGGCCTGGTTACCTTGGGCACTGGCCACAGCTTTAACTCTCCTTTCGACAAGAGCAATGCGAGTTCGAGTGGGCCCGCACGCCTGGCTTCTAGCTGCTTTTCCGCCCGGGCGTACTGGGTTAATGCTGATGGTCGGTAATGCTGGCGATTTCAGACCACGTCGGCAATCATCTGGCGAGTGACCCGAGCATCCGGGTTCGTTCTTCGGATTGAAATTACACATGCTATTATGAAAAATACGTGAAAAAAAAAACGAAACGAAGCGCCAGAGGCAGATTTAGAGTGGATTTCAGGTCGTGGTGCCCAATTTACCGTTCTGGCAAGGAACAGCCTGGTTTTATACGAATTGCGAACAAGACGTGCTCGCACAGCGCCTAATCAAGCGACGAAAGTCCCAAATTGGTGCTTGCTTTGTGCGTGTCGCGGGTTAATTAATTTCACTTGAAGTTGATCTCATTTTCGAAGAGGCAATTATACGGTGTAACAGAGTTTTGCACAAATTAAAGATGCCTTTTGGCGTGCGGGAAATATAACAGCGCGTGGCGCTGTTCAACTGTTCCTAATATCTTTGACCTCGTTCCGGTGGTGTGCGGGGAAAAATCGGCCAACTTCTCCTAAGCGCACTTAGCATAAGTTGCGACTCAATCTTACAGGCGTACAGGTTTTTGGCAGGTTTCTTGCCGGTCTTAATTCCGACTGCAAGCTCGTTTAATCGACGGCTGTTTGTGGCATTTCCAGGCAATTGGAGTGGAGCGTGTGCAACGGTGTTTTGCAAGGGTGCGCATCAATTTCCCGTTGATAGTCACGCTGCGTGAAGCGCATCGGCATGCATATACTCATACACACCACGAAAGGTGGCGGCGGCGGTGGTGGCGGGCCAAGTTCGAAGCGAACGTCTGGCATTCGAATTTACGGCCCCACCCGTTCCCACCTGGCCGCTCGTTGCTGTACGCTTGATTTTAATAAAACCCGCCGACAGGGCCTGCGAAAATTGCCGAAACCTGAATTAAGCGTCAACGATAAAGAGCCCCGAGACATTTAACCCTTGCTCGCTTGTTCACTTAACTCTAAAATATGTGCCTACTTCCCAACAAGTAAGGGGGGCTCGATTTATTTTATTTCGACATTGCGATCGTCCGCTACAAAGGCCACAAAAGTCGATGTAAAGCAAGATTTAACCAGACCGGAAAAAGTGAAGAATAAACATTTCCCCCTAGGGTACTTGATTATTCGTAATATGTTTAAAATTGTATTAAATAATAGCCCAAAAAACAAACCAGTTTGGAGGAATGTCGATTGTTCTCAGAAAGTTAGTTATTTGTTCTCCTCGAACCGGGAAGCGAACTTACGTATCAAGCTTATTCAACTAGCCTCCCAGTACCTGGAAAATACTAACAAGGAGAGTGTTGCAATTGTCCAACACCAAATTGAATGAAACTTTTTGTACGTGTAGTACATATATAGAAATAAGTTGTGTTAACGGGATTTTATGCAATTGAGTCGTTTCCCAAAAAAAAATTAAAAATTTGGTATATATTGCATTAACAGCAGCATTCGCTGTACCCTCGCGCGTGTACTCGCGTCAAGCGCGCCCAGGTCGGTCTACATGCCGACGTATTGATGGTTTGCCACGTAATTCATACAGCGAACGATGCTGTTAAAGCAATATATACCAAACTTTAAATATTTTTTTTGTGCGCAAACGACTTAAAACGGCGTAAAATCCCGTTAACACAATTTAGTTCTATATATGTACTATACGTTCAAAAAAAAATCATTCAAATCCGTGTTGGACAATTGAAACACTCTCCTGGTAAGATGCACTTAACTCTTAAATATCAATTTAGGACCAAATAGCAGGGAGACCAAATCGGAGAGAATGAAGGACCTCAGTAAGTCATCGCTTTGTGAACCATACATTCCTGCATACATGATTGCATGAGCCTACCTGTTCTATGAAGTTGTAAACACTATGATACACTTTATTCTTAAATATACATTTCGGACCAAATCACAATCAACTTCTATTTCATAGGAGACTAGAAGAACTTCAAGCACTTGGGCTTTTTCGAAACATTTCGTAGAATTCAATAAGGATAAATTTGCGTGATCCTTAGGTATTCAGCAGTTTGTTCTATACGTTGTTCCTCTGATATTGATTCGTCCCACAGAACCCAAGAAGCATGAATTGTACATGAAATTTGTAAGTGTAGCAGGTGGACTGGAATTGCAACTCCATTCTTTGAAGAATACAAAATTGTTGGTTATTACTTTGGGAATATTGCTTTTTGTATGGAATGTATTCCCTCGTAAGTAAGTAGAGCCTCTATGTATTTTCAAGTTTGTCATCTACTGCAGAGTCTTTGTAAAGCAAGAGACCAAAGTGGAGGGAATGTAAGACCTCAGCTAGCCATTAATGTAACCATCATCTAACCATATCGAATTGGGAACTAATGATATGGGTCAATCTTATACAACTAGCTTGTAGTCTAGATGTTCTAGTAAGTGGTAAAAACAATGATACACGTAATCCTTAAATATCAATTTAGGGCCACATTCGAACCAACTTCTATTCCATAAGATTCTTGAAGATCTTCAAGAATTTGAGCTGTTTAGAAACTTTTCGCATACTAAGGGGGAATTTGCATGATCTTTTGGCATTTAGTACTTTGTTCTACATATTGTCCCTGTGGGTTGTTTGAAGTTGTAAGTCGAGCAGGTGAACTGGAATTGCAAGTCTTTGAAGGATATAAAAATGTTCCTTATTACGTTGGGAATATTGGTTTTTGTATTGAATGTATTCCCCTCAAGCAAGTGGAGTCTCGATTTATTTTCAACATTCGCATCTACTGCAAAGGGCACCAAGTCGTTGTAAAGCAAGAGCCCGGAAAGCGTGGCAAAAAAATGTTTAAACGGTTTCTCCGCGGGGCATCAGACTATTCGAGATTCAGCAATGTTTATCTATAGGCCGCCGCTTCATATCCGGTGCATCGCTATAGGAATCTGCCGCGCCATGTCTGCACAAACTGTGTATTTCTTCAGCGCGCAAATCCGATTTCCATCATTCCAGTGCCGCATGTCTCGATAATCCATTTAGGTATTTACTCGCAGGCGAATTTATTCGCGATCTTATTTGTTCCGCCATGCGAGCGTCTGAGTGAAGTGTCCCTGGCCCTCTGGCAAAACGCCAGGAGATGATGTTCGCCCCCTATATTGCAGGCGATGCAATGGGGCGGTTGGGTTCATGACTCGTTCTGCGTTTGACGTCATAATGACCGCAGGGCAACGACGCTGATTGCACGAAATGTCGAAATTCGACGGATACGCTTCGTGTGCGTGGAAAAGTTCGGCGGGATGTGCATAGCGAAGCAGAAGTCGCCCCGTTATACGCTCAATTATGATCCAAACTCGCTTACCGCATCCATCCGCGCTGTCATCTTACCGCTCGATAACCGCAGACACGCCAAACAAAACGGCGGCGTTTTGCCGCAGAAAGCATCAACTCCGACGCCCGACGGCGGCGAACAAGGTTTTAATACGCGGCGCGACGCGTCACTGATGCTAATCTGCGTCCTACGATCAGAGGCATTAAAGACGACGACGACGACGGCGGCGGCAACGGCGGCGACGGAGTGCGTTTTAAATCGTCCACGCGGCATATTTAACCGCCGCCACCGCCGCCGTCGCGAAATTCGCGCTCTAATAGAGTCGTCGAGGCGCGCACCCTCGTGACGGAAGCGACGTAGACTGATAGGCGGGCGGCGAGTGCGAAGGCAGAAGGATGCGGTGGCGGCGACGAAGGCGGCAGGATCGAGCAACCGGAATGAAGGAGTCCTCGATGTGGCGGACGCTAGCGATGGATGAAGTCAGCAGCCGCTGGATTTTCAAGCGTGCTCATGAATCTTGTAAATCTGACAAATCTCCGTATCAGTCGTGATTTCTTTTACTGTCTTTTACTACCAGTTGACTGTGAGTCTATAAAGCGCTCAGGATTCAGCGAAACGAAGCGGTTTAAGCTCTCTACTATGGTGTTAATGCAATTTCCAACATCTTTAACGGAGAGGAATTATATAAATATTCTTTCAACTTCTTTTCAAGTTTCAGAACTATTAATTTCAATAACTTTATGGGATTACTTAAATTGGAAAAATATTTTAAATTCTGATAATTGAATTAGTATTTTCTCCTAACATATTTATTATGTTTCTTTCGTTGATCTGTGGTATTATTAATAAATCTCAAATATGGATGTTCTGGTTGATTACTGACACTTGCCCAAACCAAAAATATTTACCATCATCTCTGAGGCCAAACATTTTTAGACAATAATCTGCAATTGTGTGAATTGAAAAGTCATATACAGCTTAATTTCTCTCTTACTCTCTCTCTCTCTCTCTCTCAATCAGCTTGAGCCTTGGCCTCCCTTCTCTTACTCCTCTATTCTTCTCTGACCTGAGTCACTTCCTTCCATCTTCTTAATTTGAGGTTCTGTACTGCGTCATGATTTACTTCATTAATTTACCAGAAGTTAAATTCGTACCGACTAATGCAATCAACAGCGAGCAATTGTCTGAGGTCCGAGCATAAACTACTATGAGTTCATCCAATTTCGAAATATTTCCCATCGCCTCCAACCATTAATTATTTATTAAATAACGTTTATTTAATAATAATTAGAGTAACAGGCGAACAAAGCGTTGGAATATGAACACGGTGTGTACCCGTGCGGCGTCGGCGTTGGCGTTGGCGATGATGAAAACATTCCATCATTGCCTTGGCAATTTCAATTATTGTTAGTTACGCCCCTGATTCCAAACTTTCCGCGGCTAACCGTCGGCGTGCGCAAACAAACAACATATTAAACCGTTTGCCGGCGCGCTGGCTGAAAATGTGCCGCCGGAATGTGCGAAATTGCCCGCACAGCGGACGTTCCGCGCATTGCTTCGTAATTTTATTGTGCGCCGAATTAGCGAGCAGTCGGCGCGCCGGCGGCGCAGCGTTTGTTGGAAAGTCAGCCAGAAAGGCGGGAGCGCCGTGGGGCAGCCGGCTCGCATTCGTGCGAGCTAATATTCGACGCAGCACGATCATTTCCTTCCAATAACAGCTGAAATTGGCCGCCGTACGAGGCACATCACTTTGTACTCATGTGGTCGAGCTGTCCACAGAATACCTACAACACCTTCAGTCCACCAACGATTCCTACCCGGTTTGGGCAGAAACCACATTTCGACTGTTGCGAATGATGTCTAGAGGTTGAAATAAAAGACTACTAAAAAAGATTGAAATAAAGATAAGAATATTCTAATAAACGTTTTGTTTCCCACTATTTCACTTACAATCTCGTTGATCATCTTACAAAGTGACCCTCAGGGACTCACATGGCTAGAAAATCACTGCTAACGGTACTCCGACCTTGAAACAAATCTGAAGTGAATTACCATAACACGATCATTTCCTGACAATAATAGCTCAAGTTTTGAGCTGTACTAGGCAGACCTCATCGCTCCATCGAACCAGATTTGGACAAAGACCACATTTCGATACGTGTCTTGGTTGCTAAAAGAGTGGGCAGAGCATCTAAAATGGGTTAATTAATGTCCCAATTTCCTATCAACCATACATGGCTGGGAGGCCTCCTCTACCTAAGTCTGTTCTATATCGAAACGGTCACAATCGGCGAAGCACGATCTTTTCCTTACATTAACAGTAGAAGCCGTGCGGGACACATATCTGTTAAACACCCATAGTCTTCCAACCCTTACTTCCCCGTTTGTAAAGAAACCACGTATCAACTGTTATGAATCAAGCCAATTGAGGATGATACAAAAGAGACGGACAGACCTATATTCAGAAAAATATCTTCATTATCTCTCAATATTTCATAAATAATCTCTTTGAACATCTTACAAAGTGTACTACAGAGCCACAAAGGCATGCCACAGTAGTCACTCCTTCAGTTGTTGCCTAACTGATGGAGTGACTAGCCCATAGTAAATCTGTACAAAACCGGTGCAATTTTGAAATCTACTAACGAAATTAACAACATCTTCAACCGGTCTTAATGCAGGCATGACAAATGCACTCAGCAACAACTTCTATCATCGAATCGAAATTGCGATGTATAATTGGTAGGTGCACGCCGTATTTCGCCCGCCACTTGATAGCTAGTCACACCGAAAGCTCCACCAGGCTTCATAAAGCGCATAATATCCGCAAAGCGCGGCGCTCTTCGCCTGGCGGCGGCGGGCGGCGGTGGACCTTTGTCTTCCTCGGCACGTGCAGCACGCCGGCATCTGCGGCTGCTCACAGGCAGCACTCTTGTCATTCCACGCCCGCCGCCGGCGCCGCTCCCCGGATTTAAATAATTTATATTCTCGGCGGGCGGCGAACTATGTGCGATTTCACGTAATAAGCACGCAAACAAGCGATATTCCACCGCCTTCGCCTTCGTTCATCAATTTCGGGCCTATGTTGTTTTGGGGCTGGTTGTGAGCACATTCTGACCCAGCCACGCGCAACCCCACAGAATTCCAACGACGCTAAGACGGCGCTGTTATTGCGCCTGCTGTGATTGTCCTCGCAACCCGCGGCGTATGCATCAACGACGGGAATCGTTCGCCTTAGCCTCCACTGGTATTAGCTCAAAACCGCAAAGGATATTCGAATGTCGGATGGAAATTTGAATGCAAAACCACTGCCTCAATTATTTGTAAGCGAAAACCAATTGAAAGCTTCTGCTTAACCAACAATTTATAAGCAATATTTATGCGATCGGTTGGCAGATGTTGTTTGCTTCTAATTGCTTTATTATTCATTACGTTCGCTGTTTGGAGGAAAACAAAAATTATACAAAAATAAACTTCGCATTCTCGATGTTATATATTCATATACGCATGGCAATGGCGGGAGTACGGATTTTTAATGTGATTTTCGAAATGTATTTGTTCGATGGAACAAATGCGTTTAAATGCGTTTAAATTCGTCGTGAAAATAAACTGAATGCATTGACAAAGAATCACAGATAAAGGACGGAACACAACAGGTGGATTTAATGGGGTTCCTCATTGACCTTTTCTGCCTCTTCTGTCAGTCCCCATCGTTCGGTCTACCTGTATCCCTGTTTTTGTCTATGTCCTTTGTTATCTGAACCTTTAACCTACGATTACATTTTATATTCTTAAATTGATTTTATGGTCTATCCACAAGACAAATTCCGGTTCCTTTTTTTGTCTGGGAGATCCGGGGTATATCCGATGAAGCCTGAAGATAGTGTAGTCATTGATAAATCTGTAGTGCAAAAAATCAAGTTTTCTGAAAAGTGTTTAGTTTTAAAGTTGTAAAGTTTGCGAGAATAACAGGCTAAGTATAAATGGTACGTTACCAGAGGTTCTGTTACTTGGACGATTTCCGATGAATCTCTTGTCTTTACGAATAACTCGCTTGACTTTATTGATAACTCGCAAAGCTTTACTAATAACTCGAATGGCATAATACCGTGAATTATACGTTTTGATTGACATCTTTGGATCGTATGAGGAGCATTCAGAGGTCAGGGATGTTATCTGCGGATGCTGGCTAGTTACAGCTGGTTAAGCTAGACCGATACCTTCTCTGGTTGGTTAGCTTCATTGGATATTCGAACACGGCATAGGTGTCGGGCTCACTTTTTATGACGTAGAACGGAAAAATGTATACTGAAACTAGTATGTTTTTTTCTTTTGGAGGCATAGAATCTTTGCAGTGCCTTAAGTGGACCCTACGCAATCGCTACCACGTAACGGCAAAATGAGAAACTTATAGAATGCTCATTCTTGCACGGATCGTTTCATCATTACACACATTTGACGCATTTGTGTCGGCAGACGCTACAATATGTGTGCTTCCAAAATACATATTATGCTATTCCTTCATAAATGGACTCAACTTCAACAATCTATAACATTTACTCTTGACAATTAATCGGAATGGCTATTTCACTAGTTAGTCACAAATTTAATTCTGAATCTATTAATGTACGATTTGTGTACACAGAAATGTGGCAAATGTAAATAAAAGTGTGATCTTTAGAAGAAGTAATTTCAAGTCATTTTTCTGTCAGCGAAAATGTCGCCGTTATCAGACTCAAATTTATAACTTCTAACATCGATTCTAAGTAATCAAATGAAACACTGTCCCAAAAGTTTAAAGCAATTTTCACGCTGAATCGATTGGTTAATGTTTTATACTTCTGGTAATAAGGAAAATATGAATAAAAATAGAATGTCTAGGGCAAGTCATTTTTGAGATCGGCAATGTTGATATTATTAGAAAAATTTTTAATGATATATAATATGATTTCTAAACATGTTACCCAAAAAACTGCTGCAGAAAACTGTGGCAAATTTCATTCTGAGTCGAATGGTATATAATTTGTATATATTAGTAATTTCAAGTAATTTCAAGTCATTTTTCTGCTTGTGAAATCGTCACCGTTATTAGACTCAATTTTCATGAGTTATAATATCAGTTCTATGTAATTAAATGAAAAAGTGGAAACCAGAAATTTGAAGATATTTTCACGTTAAATCGATTGGTGCTTGATTTATACTCCTACCAATATGGGAAATATGAAAAAATAAAAATAACTGATGAATGAAAGTTTAGCTTCGTTTGACACTCGTAATCCTATGATTATAAATCATGCATCAAGCGAATCACGGAGAAATTTGCTACAAACTCAGTTTGTTGTTCCTTTATTTGAACAGATATGAGGATAACTCATGAAAGTTGAGTGTAATAACGGCGACATTTTCAAGGCAAATATTATAGTCTACAAATATGGTTAAAAATAAAAGCAATTCTAATCCTCCTCAGAAAAGATAAAATTCATTTACTAATTCCCTGCACGCCAAAATACGTATTTCACCTCGATTAGGATGCGGCCCAGTTGCGGCTTTGAATTGAGTTGCGGTGACGCACAGCAATCGTACGAAGGCGGCGCGTCGGTGGCGGCGTTGACGGCCCTGACGTTCACGTCGATTTCCTGCATCGCTTCAGCCGACAATCATCTCCGCATTAATCGTCGTGTTATTGCTGCGCCTGCAGCTTTTGCCCTTCCACATCGTTCGGCCGTTAATGCGAGCGTGTGTTAAGCCCACCCTCCTGCTAAACCACCTCCTCAGCATACGCGCACGACTCGCAGGCTCATCCGTCTCGTGACCGCCGTTCGCGTGCCCTGCTAGACACGCGTCCTGCGTACGTGCGCATTCGGTGCACATCTATTTATCAATCAAATCAATGTCAGTTACACTCGGTTGCGTTATCCCTTAATATTCCTGCGTATACCGGCAAGGAATGGAAGGGAAAGGGAAGAGGCCATGGCCAAGAAGTGATAGGCTCAAACCGGGTCTTCGGTTAAGTACGAGTCGGCGTCGCTTACCCATCTCAACCCTTCTCACAAACGACAACAATTTACCTGCTCAGTCCTCATTTCCTCGAAGCAAGTTCCCGCGGCGCTGTCGCATCGTCAGGCACCGCACAAAAGCCACTTGTTCCACGGCTGGCGGGACGTTAGCAATAAATAATCGAATTTACCGTGCGCCAGGTTCCTCGTCTTCGTTTCGTGCCGTTGTCTTCCAGCCCCGTCAGTCAGTGTATATATTTTACGAAACTTACGCTCCCTTTTCTTACACGTGTCGCTGCATGTATTGCATCGAGCATGAAGTGGATTTTCCAATTTTATGCCCGAACATCTGAATGTCAGGACATGCAAGTGCGCTCTAAGAATTGCGCATGTCTCCGCGCTGCCACTCTCGAAAGCGGCAGGAAAAAACGAACGCTAGCGAATTTGTAAGCAGCTTGAATATACAATTTACTATCATATTTCGTGGCACGAACATATCAGAGAATGTAGTCGCATTCGCAGTCGTCAGCATCGAAAATGTAGTCAATAAACATGCAATCTCAATGTAAATCATTGCGCATCGAAGACTCGTTGCTCAGGCACCCATCTAGTAGAACTGGTAACCAAAGCAAAATGTCATTTTCATGCATTTGTCAGAACTTATAATACGAAATCCATCCATCTCTAGGATTTATTCGCTTAGATCAACTTCACTGGTTCGATCCAAAGATGGTCACAGGTTCAGATAAGCAATTGTATCAAAACCTGATCTGAAAATTGCCCCTAGACCACATAGATTTGGTATATTAGAGAACGGGAGTCAGTAAATTTATCGCGGTAAAATCACCGCTACTAAATTACAGCAGGTAAATTTACCGCTATGAAAATTCACCGCGCGAAAACTCACCGGTGCTAAAAATAACCGCTAGGAAAAATAACCGTGGAGATTGGGTGGTGCACGGGGGCACTTTGCCTATAGCGAAGATTATTCCGTAAACAAAAGTATTACATGCACCCAACATATAATTAATCCATGCCAGTTAAAACAATCAGATTCATATAATATTATCGTATTATCGCGATGAAAGAAAAAGAAATTTCTATAGCATCATTATTTGAGGGACTATTTTTATTTAGCGGTGAGATGACACGCAATTATTTTACTAGCGGTGAATTTACTCGCGGTGATTTAACCAGCGGTGATTTTTCTTAGCGGTTAATTTACCGAGGTAAATTTTCGACGTTGATTTTTCGACGGTAATTTTTCGTAGATTCATTATAGAACAGAGGTCCTGTACGGTTAGTTATTCCTGGCCTTTCGTTCATTAGCAAAACTCAAACTTGCAATCCTATGACCAATAGACTAACGCGTTGACAACTGCGCCACGAACTCGGTATTTAAAAAAGTTTTCTCTTAAACAATATAACCTTAATGTCTTAATTTGTGACGTTTTTTTCGGCAAACGACCCAAAACGATAACACCTTCAATAAAAATTGTTAAATTATAATATATTTCAATATATCTACTACACGTACAAAACTTTTCATATATATATATGAGACGTATAATTTAGACACTCGCCTTGTCAATATTTTAACAAAAAATCAAAGTCTCATACACTTACTTCCAATATTTATGATACAAATAAAAAAAATTGTGCTCAAGGCGCTATAATAACCATTTAATGATAAGATAACATCAAAATACACTCCGCCAGAAACAATATTTTACTAGTTCCTTGAAATTGTACGTTTTGTCTTCCAGTACCGAAGCACATCATCAGATTTTCCGGCGAAACCAACGAACCGTGTAAAAATGAGATGTATGTTTTCCTCCTATCTCGGTTGGGAGAAGAGGCTTAAATCTGAGCCGCACAAGGACTTAACGAAATAGAAAAGACAATATACGTTTTGCCGCGTTATATATTTTTATCATGTCTCGAAGCTTAATATAAGTTCTTATTCATTAAGGCATGTAAGTCGCATCTTAGTTTTCCATCAACTCTGCACGTCGCCGGCTGGTTGTCAGAGGTTGTGCCATTGCTAAATCACGCGGAAAAGTAGACGAGATCCATTTGTGTCTGCGCGCAAAGCCAGCAGCGGCATGTCAGGCGCTCAACTTTAATGCGGGAAAGTGGAAAACGTCTAAGCGCCAGATTATCGCTTGGCTTTCCGGATTCGACGAGTGCCGCACAATGCCATCTGCGGCGATGCAATTTTCCGAATATGCACGTCGACGCCGGTGTGCAAACAGGCGCACATTGCGCCTTTGTCATATCACACCACCGGCTGCCGCGACGATGCGAAACCGAAGCCGCAAAGTAAACGATAACGACGATAACGGGCGCCAAACAATGCCTAGGTGCCTCGGATCTAATGGCAGGGACGGTGCACGAGAGAGAATTCATACTGTCTACTTACACCACCTTCACCTACACCCAAGAATCTTGACAAACTTGAATGGAGGATACTTTCCAGGGTGAGAATTTTCGGAAAATAGACATTTGTATGTTTAATTATAATGTTTCGATCTGAAAAGATTTTCTTGCTCTGAAGATACCTCGAAACACTGATCTAAAAATTGGCGGCAGTGCACGAGAAACAATGCAGATTGTCTTACACAAATTTCACCTACACCCAATAATCCTAACAAACTTGGCAAAATTGAGTGGAGGATGAGTGCAACTGGGTTCGGACCCCGTCTCTACTTGTCAGAAGTTACCCTGAGTTCTGTTGTCTCGAAAGAAGTAGATTTCGAGTTGATTTGTTTTAAGCTGAAGAGATTTGCACCAATAATGTGTTCAGCATGTTCAGATTCCACTGGCAGGGTCTGGAAATTATATTGTATATGTAGTTTAATAAGTCTAATCATATTTTGTCATCAATACAGTTACAGTTGACCAATTAAATTGGAGCCTTTGGCGTACTCAACTCGGGTCAGGATCAATTAAGATAGTATTAGATATTGCTAGAGAACACATAAAGTGGGATAACTAAGTTATGCGGTAGGTGTATTTACCTCTCATGTGGCCAAGATTGTCGTCTTCAATTATTGTCTATTTCTCCTTATTATGATGAATTCGCCATGCGCCTTTAATGGTTATTGTAAAGAGATCTATCATGAACGTGCATCTGGCTATTTTACATTTTTGTATCCAGAATAGTTTATAACTATTTTATGTTGCTCTGAAGATGCGTTCAGGATATTGAAATGCAGATACCACACAGGTGACTGCGGAGTTATGGTAACCTGCTTCATGCCTATCCCCTTTTGAGTAGATATAGGTATCAGATACACTGTACCCACTCTGATGGTTATTAAATGGCGCAACATAGATGGTTTTTATGTACGCCTGTTGTCCTTATAATATGATTTTTCTACTCCTGCTGGATAATGTGTACATTATATTAACAATGTCGATTAAGTTATAATCTACACATCCTACGGCTGACCATAACAGTATTGGTAGATGGTGTAGTTTAATGCAAGCAAGCAATGTAATGGGTTCATAGTAGTTTCATAGATGGGGCCGCTGTCGTGAACAGCTGTGTTCGCATATGTTGGCAGCAAACACACCGATACAAGAAAACTAAATCTACACATTATTATTTTCACATATAATTTTTTTTGGTGTTCCAACCCCTCTGAACACTGCATATGGGTTTTTCCGGAGACCGTTGGAAGCGGCTCGCCCAACCTTCGTTCGCGTTCTTACCCCGCAGCCGCTTGTTGAATGGGGAGACCGAGTGGTCGCCCATCCAACGCGTAGCTACGTTCAATGTTGCTTCACTACGGTGATCTAAAGAGTACCGAGCTCCACAACGCGGCAAGCCGCCGCTTTTCACATATAATAGTCGTAGAAGAAGTATAATGTTCAACTCGCATACAATATGCACATTGTATGGCTCGTCTCATAGTCGTAAACAATGTATAGCATTACATGCTCGTTGTACAATGTACTATTACAGGCAAATCTCTAAAAGACAATCCAGCCTGTTATCACCGTCCAAAATATCAAAACCTATTTCTACCAACTACAGCTCTATTCACATCCAACCATCTTAACAAACTTGACAAAGTTGAATGGAGGGCGCTTTTACCGCCACCACCTACACGCATTCACAGCTCCAGAATTTTTCGATTCTATTAATATCGCTGCGTGCTATCACCGTGGCCGATCTACCTGGGCCCGCCTGGAAAATCACGCTCGTCGCGACGCGGCGACAATCTCGCAATGTCGATAAAATGCGAGATGACAGAATGACGGAGTAACGACGCGGTGGATGCGATATCAATGCACGGCCGCCGCCACACCACCGGGGCTCAAAAAGAAACAAGACACAAGCCGCCAACGTACACGTATGTTCTTGATGATACCATCAAATCGAGCACTCGTGCGGTATTGCCACGTGTAGCACATGCGCTGGTGAAATCGCACGACCGAGCAGCAGGGGAAACCTGATAATGCCAAAACTAAAACGCTCCAAACTCGGAGTACAACCAGGACGTACATACACCGCCGCCCCGGTTGTGGCAAATGGCTGCTGAGGAAATAAAACGAAGCGCTGCGCTCACGGATTCACTGCGAGCAGAAAAAAAATATACGAAAAAAGCGGGCACGCTCGGCGGTGGATGAAAAGACGGCGATCGGCCGTGTTTGCACGCCGTATGTCCCACCTTTCAAATCCCGTAAAACACGCGAAATACAGAAAATAAGCGCACGGTAACGGGAGCACGTAATGTCGTATCGTGTTTACACGTTTTTCTACCAGTTACTACTTTTTGAGGTTTCACTAGCTCACCTTCTAAATGATAGCTGATTTCAGAAAAAGTTTGAACCACCTGCTAACGAGTTGCATCGTTACACTTTATTGTTTGGGAAGAGTTATCTATTTTACCTATTTTTACAAATATTTATTAATATTTAATAGTATTATTATTTAATATATAAAAGCGAAGTATATTAATATTTAAAAGCGACATCATTTTCGGAAATAGACCAGTATGCCTCTCCGAGTTGCGTGATTTTATTTGCGTCGTGAATGCGAAACAGTGACCGGGTGGCGGGTGGTGAACCCATCTTCGAGCAGTTCGGAATAAAATTGGTACTAGTAAGGTTCCGCGTTCCGTCCATTCGAAATTAGCCGAGCGAAGTTTTACGCGCGTCGGCGCAGCGTGGATCAAGTACTTGCGAGATTAATTATTTCATCCGTGTATTAGTAGCGTTTTATGATAGTATTTTGATGAAGCCTAGGCCACCGCCCGCCGCCGGAGCCTATGCCTGATGCAGGACGACATTCAAAAGAAAGTTAATCGGCAAAAATCTCCGCTTCGTCTGCGTATACCTCGGTGGAGAGTGAATAATTTCATAATTTATTCATTCTACTCATCAGGAAAATGACGACGCTTTCCTGCTTTTATTTTGCGCTTGTCGTTTTTAATATCCTGTTATTGGCATATTTGTCTACCGCAAAGTTCTAATTGATTTCGCTATGAACAAATTACACTCACACCGATACCAGAAAACTAAATCTACTCGCTATTATTTTCACAAGTAATAATCGTAGAAAAAGTAAAGTGACCAACTCGCATGTAATGCACATTATTCACTTGTATGACTTGCGACACTCGTCTTCGAGTTACACAACTTGTCATACTTGTAAACAATGTATGGCATTAGATGCTCGTTGTACAATAATACACCTATTATAAATTATGCTTATAATAAGGAATTATTTTTCGACACAAAGCCTATTTCATTCCTCACTTTTAGTATCGAAACGTTTGTCTTTTGATACTTCCGATCCCAAAAAGTATATACTTTCCAAAATTTTTACGTCTGTATTTCCTCTTATCTGATCAGGATAAGTCCTTACAGAATCGCCATCTATTCTACAACTTCCGACTTCCGGACTGGTATTTCCAATTTTACGTGCATTATGCGATACGCATATTTCACCAAAGCGACGAATGACTGTGGTCAGTTTTTTCTACTTCTCCTCGCACCAATATTGCCCTATCGAGCGAGGGAAATTGAGGATGTTGGTATTGCCGACGGCGGAAATAAACCCAGATGAGGTCGACGACGCTGTGTCAGACATTGCGCTATTAAATTCTGAATATACCCCCATTTCTGCCTATCATGAGCAGGTATCGCTTGTTTCAAATAATTACGCATAAAACCTAGAAAATATAAGCCAAAAGCGCTTAAAATAATAAAATACTGCAACATTAACCATAACTTTGCAAGAATATGCCACATTTTACTAACTGCGGTTAGAGAACTTCAATATTTCCACAAAGAAACTGCAGAATTTAATCAGTGTTACATAGTTAGAAAACTGGTATTACAGATCACAAGAGGATTTAAAATAACTTAAGCACACGCCGTTTAATTGTAAGTTAATCTAAACCAGATTTTTATAGGATAAAGGTAAATTACTGGAGTTTAATTTCGAAATTCTCTGCCCGAACCAACTGTTTTCAAATTTCGTTTTAGCCAATATGTTCTGATTAAAAAACTGACCAAGTATCTCAATTGTCAAACACGGAATTGAATGAAGTTTTGTGGATGTGTAGTACATATATAGAAATGATTTCTGTGAACGGTATTTTACGTCGTTTTGAGCCATTTGCCCAAATAAAAAATTACAAACGTTTGGTATATATTGCTTTAATTTAGCATAAGCAACATTAGCCGTATGAGAAACGTGGCATACTCACCTGCATGTGGATCGACCATGGCGCGCAGTCGAGTACACCACGTTACTCAGACCGCAACGTCTTAAAGCAATATATACCAAACTTTGACATTTTATTTTTGAGCAAACGGCTCAAAACCACATGAAATCCCGTTAATACAATTTATTTCTATGTATGTACTATACGAGAGACTCTCCTTGTGAGAATATTAGATAGCAAATAAATTCTTCGAATCCAATGCGATATGTTGATCAAACAGACTCTGATTGTGTTCCTATCAATCAAATATACAATCATGTATTATGCAAGTTCAGCATACCATCGCAATGGTTTGATCACACGAAATTAGTTCCCTGCATTGCGCGGTCGGTGTACAACATCTCAATTAAACTTGCTTAATTACAAAATTAGTTTGTATACGTTTATTGTGTGAGACGAATGAGCAACAAATGGACAAACCGTCTGAATAACAACTCAGTTAATTAATTGTACGATTCGGGACATTTTGTATTGACTTAAATAAATTTGGGTGCAATAATCGGCGACTCGTAACAGTCATAAATATATAATATATAGGTAAGTGGATTATACATTTATATAGAACGAGTGATTGCATTTGCAGGACGAGTATTGAAATACTACGGTGCTTTATTTTCCTGGTCTATTTTGATAGAAATCATGTAATTAAAATATTTATCATTTTGAACTAATTAAATTTCAGTTGTATTAAATATTCATTTACATCTGATATATTTTTGATTATTATATGTTGCAATGGTGGAAAATAACTAATTGGCAAACTCATCAGCTTTGATAATGTCTGGATACTATTGAAGAAGCTTCGATATATTCAGTTTCACAACGACAAGGGGGAATACTAGTGGAAATGGGGAGTTCCCCTTGAACATAACTAGACATTGGGATCCTTGAGGCACTCACATGCGCAAGAAATAAGGGGAGGCAATAAAAGCAGAGAGTTTAAAAACCGTATCATCCGGTGCAGAGTGAAATTTGCTATAAACTCCTGCAACACTTTTCTTGAGTATAATATTGGCGACATTTTCGCAGTCAGAAAAATGACTTTTCCCAAAGATTTTTGCATTCCTCTATATGCCAATCTTTTCAGAAGTAAATTTGTGACAATCTCCATGAAGAGGTTTTCCGATTAATTGCTTAGCAGCAATTTTATAACTCGCTGAAGTTAAGTCTAATTACGTCGCCCCGACGATCTCACAATCAGTAAAATGACTCGACCTAAAGATTCCATATTCTCACATAGTTCCCTAAGTCCCAGGAGGACAAATCATACATCAGTCGATTCATGGTTAAATTTTCTATAAACTACTGAAATAGGTTTTTCGTTTACTTACATAGAAGCCATATTACAACTGCGGAAAGTTGAGAGTAATAATTTAGATATTATAATTTAGATATATTATAGGAAAATGCATTCTTTATACCGATTATTTTATCTGAAATCGTCGTTGTTGACGTTATTATATTCAACTTCAGCGATCTATAATATCGCTCCTAAGTAATTAATAAAAATGCAATCTTTGGGACAATTAACTTCAGCTTATTATTCTAGCTGCGAAAATGTCGCCGATATTATACTCAATTTTCATCAGTTATAATATCGCTTCTAGGCAACGAAACGAAAGTGTTGCCGCAGTTTTCTGAACCTAGGATTACGGGATATATGACAATAATTAACAACTTTAAAAGTAGTCATTTTTCGGAAATATCGATTTTTTGCTCGATAGATTCGTCAATGATTACACTATTTTCGTGCTTTATAGGATGCACTAAATGAAGCGACATTTAAAGGAAAATCAATTATTGCATGAATGAGAATTCTACGATTTGTATATTAAACATTATTTTAAAACAAAGTGGGAATTTCACATTTTAGTTCCACCATTTGGGAGCGACGTGGTGCTTGGATCCTCTTAAGGCACATATCCTGATCCTGAATCAGCTAACTGGTCTAATTGACTAAAAGCCAGTAAAACGGTCACGTATTATTGTTATTGGCAGAATCATGGAAAATGTATATTCGAACATCCCTCTTATGCCGAATACGCACGAATGTTGGAGGAGGATCTGAAACGCAAACAGCATTCACCCCCTCTTCCACAGTCCGCCTTTTCCCGCCAAAAACAGCCCGATTGCGCTACTATTTGCGCACTACCCATTACAAATATGACAAATGCGCGCTCATCCAGCTTTGCATCACGCCGATGCGCAAGTAAGTGCCGCACGTAGTTGCAAATTACCGTACGGCCTAATCGCTTTACTAGTTTTATTCGAATGCATCGTTTTACGTCCTCCCGCCAGCCGTGCGCCAACAATCAAAACGCGCGCAATTAGCATTGCGGATTAAATCGGCTGAATCGGGCTGGCGGCGATGGTGGCGCGCGCGGAAATGGCCGCCACCATCCACATCCGTCGTCCGTTGTCATACAAGCACTTTTTTTTGATAAAATATTCAAATAAATTTCGAACTGGTATATTGTGCCATACACGCGTGGGTGTGTTACGCCGGTGCTGACAAGCGATACAAATGAAAATCTATTGCGCGCGCCGCGTTATTAAATTTGTATTACTTCGAATCCCGGACGACCCGCTGGCCAAGGGGGATGCAGACTCCACCGAATTACCAGCCCAGTTCGGTGGAGTGTGGGCTGTCGACAAACGCAACTTGTAGGCGCTCGGAAAATGCAGGTAGTGCTACCGGCTGGAAATGAGGGAGCGTCCGGTGAAATGAGGGATTGATACGGGTGGGATTCATCGCAATTTGATTCGTTTATATAGCATTTGCGTGCCGGGGGGATGTTGGACCATCGTGTGCGTGGTGTTGTCGTGTGGTTTGGGGCGGCATATCGGATTGTGTCCACTAAAAGCGACCCTCATCCAATTCGGATTCTTAATACAGGCAATTTTATTATTTTAAATATTTTAGGTTTTTCTGCTTTTATATATGCTTAATGCTATATTTATTACATAATTGTATTTGCACAATGGTTAAATTTCAGAAAAAATGTATATTTTCAATTGAAGACAATTGAAAATATTTTCTTCCTATTCCTACTGTCAAGAACCGATGGTCAAAAACACTGTAATTTTATGAATTTTGTAGCCGTTCAGGTTTATTGCTATTTTGTCGATTATTTTAGTACTGCTGCGTTTCGACATATTACAATTTGCTGCGATATTATTGGGTAGCAAAATATTTGTTCGCCCTTCACCGCTGGAGATCATTTTGTCTAAACTAGGTTTAGGTAATACACTTTTAGGGCCCCTAGCGTACAGGGTGTTTTTGGTAACGCGTACAGAAAAGCATGTAACTTCTGCCGAGAATCGTGTAAGAAGAGCCAAGAGCCTATTGTTGTCTAATTCATTGTTGTGCACGCCTGACCACACGGCACGCGCCAGAAGAGTGACCGAGCGTGGAGGGTTTTATGCGTTTACGATCTGAGAATTCTACCTAATTTTATGAATTATAAGCCAATGTTGAATGTTTGGGAATTAAACTTGAATTAAACTTATAAACAAATTCTTTGACGCTGTCACCTCGTGTGACTATACGGTTCGAGTCTCGTATGTGTATACGTGTGAGATTACGAGGAGACACGAGACACGATGGGTAGATGAATGCCTGGCGTTGATTTATGCATAAATGGGCATAATGAATCCATAAACTTATGAATGAAGCCGAAAGTGTAAATGTACATTCGTTTAGGCCTTTTTTTCCTGATACCTGTTTTTGGTTGGCGATCGTTCTTTTTGAGCGACACGTCCCATGTGTCGCTCAAAAAGAACCAGGTATTAACCGTTAGCAGTCGATCACCAAGAATTGGTCATTACGAATTTTACGATGGGAAAATACCGACAGCCGGAATTTCCCGCTTAATTGTACCAAAAATAAACTGAAATTTCTTAAGCAAAAACAATTCTGAAATGTATTTATCTGCCAGTATCGTTGTGATGAGTAAGTTATTTTATGTTATGTAAGTTATGCATTTACGATCTGAGAATTCTACCTGATTTTTGAAAGAAAGTTCAAACACACTAATTGCACTTCTAAAAATTGTGAAAATGGTTTGATAAGCTAATAAATGTGTTTGGATATATTATTGTTTTATTTCAATTGTAATCATTGATTGTTGCTTACACCACAAATTATTGGCAGCATATTTGTCTCACGCTGCTATAATCAATGGCACGTAGTAGTCTGCTTTAGGCTGATAATCCACTGTACACCATCGCATGCGACGCTTCTGCACTTCAGGTGCTTAATTTATGCAGTGCTCTCTCTTTCGGAATATTTTAGCTTAGGTTTGGGTCACCCTGTGCAAGCACTTAATATTCCGAAAATTGTACGATGTTATATTGCCCCTGGTACTTATCACAACAAAGGGAATATGGCCTTTTTGAGTGCTATTGTCCTGCTTAGTTAGAAAAATCGAATGGCATTCGTCCTTCACCAGCAGGCCGTAATCGTGGCTGCTCTAAAATTTAAAAAGTTTACGGGGGTTGTTTCGATGCACTTTAAGCCCTTCGCTTATCGCCATTGCATAATCACGTTCTCAGCGCATCGGCGGGAACGACCTGGGCCCGTCTCAACTATCGCGGTTAGTAGATGTAGAGCGCGCGTTATTATGAGCGGCCATGTATGAATGATCAATGTATGATTTATTTCTAAGTCCTTTCAACGTAGAAATGCGACCACTTGATTGGGGTTCCTTAACGTGGCAGTTAAGACTAGTGTCGAAACACTAGCCCAACCAAAGTCAACCAAGTTATGACCAAGAAATAAGCCCAAAATTAGCTTACAAAAACTCCTACTCTGTACAATTCTAAACATGGCGATGGAGGAACGCCACTACCACTCGCGTTCATATGGCATCAATGCATTAACTTAAATAGTTTCGTACGAATAGGAAAAAAACAGTGCAGGAAGTGAACTAACTTGAACATGCTCTCAAAGGCAACTCTAATCTAAACATTACACTCTGGCCTTTTCCCTAATAATGAATTCAGAAGAAGGTGTTGTATATCTTGTAGAATCGGAGTATTTTACTTGGTGTGAAATGTTGCTTCGTGAAACACTTATTGTTAGTGTTGTGGTGCACGACGTTGTCGCCAAATAATGTTGTGGTGCCAACGTTATCGAGAATCGGAGTCTTTTACTTGATGGGGCATGTTGCTTCGTGAAGCATTTGGCAACACGACGAAGAATTGGGGTATCTTAACGTGCGAGTTAATTTCGAATTACAAACTCTGGCCCAACCTAAGTCTACCAAGTTATGACCAAGACTGAATACATTTTTTCAAAACCCAAAACAAGTTTACAATATTCCTACTGTATACAAATCTACACATGGGGATGGGGAGACGAACT
>JAODAC010001902.1:1917-37313 GCA_027575185.1 Mimaenictus wilsoni
TTTAAACTTATACATCTGTAACATATGTCAAGAAGAAAGGCTAAATTGGAAATTGCAATGTAGGCAACTTAATGTACGCTTAATATTTTTTAATCAACGCCAAACTGACTAGAATAAATTGACTAAACGTCGTTGAAATATTTAATTACTTTGATAGTATCTAGTTAAGATGCCGGAAAATATCAATTAATGTAAAATTGGTTGCCTAAATGAGCCCATATATCTTAGCAAGTCTCTCTAAGACATTTGATACAAAACTAAAGCTAATATACCTTTAAACTTTTACATTTCTAACAAATATTAAGACGAAAGACTAAATTTAGGCAATTTAATATGCACATATAATATTTCTAATCAACGCAAAACTGATGGAAATCAAGCTAGGAGTCATTGACATTACAGATTATTTTAATATTTTTTAGTTAAGGTCTCAGAATATACACATGAATGTAAAATCAATCAGAAGTATATCAAACAAATTGGACGAAACTAAATATAAAAAACTGAAATTTTAAAAGGAGTAATTTCAGGACTAAACTTTCATGACTTATAATATCGTTTCTAAGTAATCAATTGAAAAACTGTCCCGTGAGTTTGAAGATATTTTAACGCTGAATCGATTGATGTATGATTTATAATCGTAGCAATATGGGAAATATGTAAAAAAAATGAAAAACCTAAAACTCGACATTTTGTGGAAAATACTTTTCTTATACGTTTTTTTAGAATATCTCCTTATTACAAAATATTTAGGCATAAATGTGTATATAAATACAAACTATATTTAATGAGGAATCGATCGGTGCAAGAATGGGCATTCTATAACATACAGATTAGAAGATACTTTAGAACAAAGTTAGAATTTCCCGTTTTAATTCTGCATTTTGACGTTACGTGTTACCGGTCGCGTAGGGACCTCGTTAAGTTACGTTAAATTACATTAAGATACATTAAGTTATAATAACCTATCTTCGGTTCTGTTAAATTATGTTATGTAACGTTGAATTGCATTAATTTTTAAACTTTGAATTACTCTTATTGCGTTTAAAAGTTGTCAAAATCAAGAAAAATAGCAAAAACTAATCGTAAACAACCTCGCCACGAGCACCTCGATCAAATGTAGCTGATTATTGTTATTACTTTGTATTATTACAAGTTGCACGCGTGATTATGTCGCTTTCGCGCACAACAATCGTAATCGCTTCGCACCGATTGAGCGAGCATTGTCTCGAATTCTGTTTTATTGCCAATAATTCAATATATACGAGTTTTACACGAGTGTACTAATCCGTTTTTTTTTCTTTACGAATATTCGACATTGAACTATACAACATTGTGTGCTACTGTCTTACAATCAACGAAGACATACGTTTATGAGATGGAGATATCATTGCGATCGCTTTCCAGTTTTCGCTATAATTATTATTATTCGCACATGCGTCGCTAATAACAGAAAATATATATGTGCAGACCTTAATAAAGCAATTAAATCTGCTCTTTTATCGCATGCATTAGCTGGAATAATCAAAGTCGCGAATGGCAACGTAATCAGTAATTTCAATAACTCCGGCAAAGGCATGCGCCATTAATTCGCCACTTATTAATTACACGCAATAAAAGTGCCGCAATTAGGTTGCGTAATGTGAGCGAACCTGCGAGAATGTGTGACCGAGACTATTTCACTATTCTTAGGGGATTGTCACACCGGCGGCGTCGCCTCGCCTCGCTTCGTCGAATTTCGAATTTCGAGGCTCGATGCGTTCAAACAGCGAGCGCGCTTCGGCTTCGCATTTCGGTGGCGCCCACCCGTCGGTTATGCTGCGCCCTCCTCTATACCGATGATGAATTCATGACTTCTACACATATTCAGATCGGTTTACGTTTTTTCTGCATGTCATTTTACCTGTTCTTCATTAGGAAGGTTTGTTTTCTCCACAACGCTTATAAAAGTTTGTGAAGCCCGACCAGTTTAATTACCCTGGGTGATTACCAAGGGTAGGCATAGAAGCTCAAAGCTGAAGTCGCCGGTGTGAACGACGCCTTAGGAAGGTTTTGATCGCGGCACAAACGAATGCATGTGGCGACAAGGTAAACACACACACACACACACACACACACACACACACACACACATATATATATATACACAGAACGCATAAATTTGATTAATTTTATTATTATTATTTTAAGGTTATGCACGCAGCTGTTTTGCCTCACAATCAGTCGACATTTCTAATTTAGTTCGGTTTATCTATGATCATGGGAATGGCATTTATTCTAAATTGTTACTTTCTATGAGTATAAATCACATTTATATATCGCGGAACAATAAATAACAACAATAAAAATCCTTTCTTATTTGTAATATTGTTTATTTACTCCTGGTTGATCATAACAATACTGTAGTTCTAGTCAAGCGAGTTTTATAATGGCTTCATAGTAGTTCCGCGACTGAGGCCAGCGTCGTGCATTGCTGTGCTCTCAATAAGTCGTGAGTCTGTATGCGCTGCTTCCGCACGACGCCCTGCTGCCAGGGACTGCGTCCGACGTAGCACATGCTAGGGATGTCACTAAGTATCGGTATCGATAAGTATCGATAACACGTGTCGACACTTATCGACTTTTATCGATACTTTAATTTTCGATACTTATCGATAGTATCGAATCGGTCATTTTCGATACTTTTTGACATGCCCCACACCGAAGCCATCTGTTAATCAGAACCACCAATTAGAATAAACGTTCAAAGTAGAACTAAACGTTCTCTGAGCGAAATTTCGATTCTTGGTCCTGTCTTTAAAGTACTTGGCGCATCGTTGTTTATTGTTAGTATCGATACTTCCCTACAATTTAGATTCGTTTAAATTTTGCCACTTTTCGATAAAAACTTAGCTTAGCTTTAATTTACTCAATCAGTAATTTTACAAGCATTACTTTTATTACTTAGGAATTACTGCGATATTTTTCATTCTCAATATGTAGTAACATCACAAAAATGGGGTCGATAATATACTGGAAGATTACTGTAACACGTAAAAGACAATTTGAAAGTACATTAACAGATGGCGCCAATGTGTATTTCGATACCAAAAGTATCGATACTTTGGTTCGATAGTTGGGTTTCGAATATATTCTACTCATGTTTGATAGGGTATACATTAATTAACAAGGTTGATCAAGTTATGATCTACATAACCTACAGCTGATCATAACAGTATTATAGCTTTAGGCAAGCGAATAATAACTTGAAGAACTCGCATTCGACTCGTACCACAATTTGTCATATTCATAAACAATGAATAGTAATTCATGCTCGTGGCACAATATACTAATAGTTTTCATTGGTAGATAATTAGCTGTAGCTTAGGAGTGCCGGGAATACCTTTTGGAAATGATCATTTAACAGGTCAAAAAAGTTTCAATTACCTAACCTAACCTAACTTAACGAAACTTAACATAACTTGAAATAACTTAAAGTAACGTAATCGAATTTCACATAATTTAAGTCTACTTAACCCCAACTAAATACGCTACTTAAACCAACTTAACTCAACTTAAAATGCCATATAACCCAATTCAACACATAAATACTTAATGCAACGTAAAAAAAACCAACTTCACGGAACTTAACTCAACATGAAACTCTAATTAAGTCAACCTGACGCAACACATAACGCAACTTAAACCCAACTTAACCTAACCTAACCTAACAACCCAACTAACCTAACTTAACCTAACTTAACCTAACTTAACCTAACTTGGCCTAACTTAACCTAACTTAACCTAACTTAGCCTAACTTAGCCTAACTTAACCTAACTTAGCCTATCTTAACTTAACTTGACCTAACTTTACCTGATTAACGTAATTGAACCTAACTTAACCTAACTTTACCTGATCTAACGTAATTTAACCTAATTTAACCTAGCTAATTAATCTAGCTAATTAATCTAGCCTAATTAATCTAGCTAACGTAACTCAACACATTTTAAACGAGTTTTAACTGTAAAAATGTGCCTATAAATTGTAGACAACTTTTTAAACGAATCTGAAAATGTTGCGAATAAACATCAAAGGATTTACAAAATGATTAATTAATACTATGCAGTCACTTTGTAATTATAAACAATGGAAATTCATAATCAAACGCCACAAATCATAAATGTATTGATGTATAGCCATCGTGTAGCGGTGATGGTATGAGCTAATTATATAATTAGAGTGTAACCGAATGTAATAATTGTTTGCAAGCACCAGGTTTGCCGTTCGTATGCATCTGTGGGCATCGCTCACGCGACTCATACCCGGACTCGGACCAAGCATGGCGCTAGTCGACTGCCACGAGAACAATTCACATCCGTTTCGCATATCATATGTACCGGAATAATGAAAGAGAACATGTTGTTGTGTTGCTAGGTGCTCGATATGTAAAAAGCAATTTCATTCGTAATTGATTAGAATCGACCTTGATCGACGACACTCTCTAATAAGACAAATAGAGCACGTATTGTAACTGATTGTGAGCTGGGGGAGGACAGAGAGCTTAGCGACTATTGTTCGTGGAACTTTTTTCCTGTTTTTGAATTAGGTCTGGGAATAACAGAAAATACTGAAGAATGTCGTGTGCAATTGTGAATGATCCAAACTGGTGTGGTGGTGTGCAAATCGTTGTCTTTCATGCTATGACACAAGAATAAAGTGCGAATAAATTTTAGAAATATAATTGTAAGAAGTAAGAGGTGTACTTCTTGGTCAGGAATGTTGGAGTTTTGTAAGAACTAGTTGAGCACGTAAGCATATAGCAGGTAGGCGATTAAACATATTGGATTGCATGAGAGAAGGAAGGAAAAATAGAACACTTTTGAGAGTGAATCAGAAATGTTTTGGTTTTGAAAGCTTGTTGTTTTCACTTAGATTCCGATGCTTAAGGAAAAGTTTAATGGCCTGAGTGTGGGATTGTCAGTTCATGTATGTGCAGATCTGTTTTAGCCTAACTAAAATCCGTACCACTTGTGTAAAAAGTTGATTATCCGGTTCGAAGGACCATGAAAAACAGTTAACTATCCTGTTGGATGATCCTTCTTGGGAGGATCTTGGGGTTACCCGTGTGTCCTACTACTAGATAATGCTAAAAATTATGTTTCTTGGACCGGAATCGACGCGAGAACGCCCCGCTATTGCTTGATTCTGTTTCTAAACCGAAATCGACGCGAGTCGCCCTACTATTGCTTGATTTTGTTTCCAAACCGAAATCGAGGCGAGTACACGAGAGCGTGTTGATACTTACTAAAAAATCAGCGAATAATTGCTTCGCGATTGCGGTACGTATCAGCTCGTGTTTTAACATGTTTATTTGTAGTACTAACGAACGAAGCCTCCAATATTTCCTCACATTGACCAGTGATTGTATTTTATGCATATTTAGAAAAATGAAAATAGCCATTCTCTTTGAGAATACTGGTAATTGAATTTATCTTTCTCCAAATTTTTTGTTTCTAACCAACAAATTTTGAACCAATTTTTTGTTCAAAACCGTAACAGAATAAATCCGCAGATTTACAAAACCTGGAAATCCGGAGACTCCGGTTTCCCTATTTTTTGACAAGCCTAATGTAGTCATTATATTCGCCGTGCGTCCTCTCAGTTCATGCCTGTAGATCCAGGATCCAGCGAAGGGCCCAGCGGTGGGTTCTTTCTTCGCCTGCTGCCAGCGGATATTCAACATTTAGATGGTGTCTAGTGCCGCACTTTGTGCTATCGAATGTTTTGTGTCAAATTTCTCAGTTCTGTCCGGTGCCAGCAAAAGCTTGTTACTAGTTTGTAAGGAGTTGCAAGTTTGAAGAAGAAGCTAATTTATTGTGTTTGTTTTAGCTATTGATATCACCGTTACTGACGGTCGGCTTGCCTATTCGTCGGCAAGAGCACGCGTCAGGATCGGATCTCATCGCCGGTGAAGCTTTCCTCAACATTCTGATGGGAGCAACAGATCTTAGACATGTTGATGTTACTGCTAGAATTGATGAAACTGCTAGAATCGGTGAAATTGATGAAACTGATGGAATTAATACATCTGTTGGACTTGATGGAACTGATGGAACTTTCGGACTTAAGACTCCTAGGTCATCGAGAAGCTCCAAGGTTACCTTCGAACCATCAGAGAACAAAGAGGTGCCCAAGACAGAAGAAGACCTTAAGACCAAGAATGGCCTACAGACCAAGGAAGACCTTAAGACCAAGGATAGCCTTCAGATCAAAGACGTTCAGATCAAAAATCTTAAGATCAAAGATCTTAAGATATCAAAGAGCAAAGACCTTAAGTTGTACACCCAACCAAGTGATAGTGATATAGATACAACACCAAGCATACAGATCCGGAATGAGATTGATAGAGATAATATTCATAGTGAAGGGACGATTATAGCTGTTAGAGTGTCGTCCTCTATTGGCCATTCCATGATTAATAAACATATCTATACGAACGAGGAGAAGAATGAGGAGATCGGGGCAATTGGAGAGCTTGGAGACGTTGGGGAGGATGGAGAACTTGCTGAGGTTGCTGAGGTTGAGAAGGTTGGGGAAGCTCAGGAGGTTCAGGATGGTAAAGTAGTTAAAGACACCGAAGAAAAATCAGATACATTAGAATTACCTGCAACAACTATATCAAACCGACTTGTTCATGACTTGATAGAAGAAACTGTTGAAGGGGACCAAGAAGCTATAGCCTCAGAAGATGCTCCAAGTATAGTGGCCGAATCCAACAAGAGTGATTTCCATGTCGACGAAATGGAGCCCATTAGCAGGGACTACGATAGCCCTCTTTCAAACCCACCTGCGAATCTCCCAGCTAATCCCATTCCGTTTGAGAGCAAGTCTTACCCAGGAACAGTAATTTACCACAATGATGGTAACAATAATGCTAGATCAGTGTCGTATTCTACGGTAATTCAAGCATTGCCGACTATTCCTAAATGGCAATCAAACGAAGATCCTCGGATCAACAAAACTGAAGTCCCAAAATCTGTTCCAACTATAAGTTCAAGAAATACAGATCAGAACAATCATCAAGTTGGTTCCAGTGTTGAGACTAAGGACTACTATGTGACATCAAAATACGAGGAACCATCTCGTTACTACTCTCCAGAACCAACTGAACGGAATTGGGGTATTCCGGAACAGAACTACCACGAACCTTCGAAGCCTTATACGCCAATAGTTTACGGAAAACCTGAGCAAAACTACGAGATCGATGAGGCTGTGAGTGTGGAGACCAATGGACGTGCTCATGGTATTCAACCTGTTAATCCTATTAATGGGAACCATAATTTGCAGACTCATGGTCTACAACCACATGGACCAGGACAGGGTACTCTGGGTAGTCATGGTACAGATCAAAGTCTTGGTACTCATGATACTCATAGTCCTCATGGTCCTCATGGTCCTCATGGTACTCAAGGTACTCAAGGCACTCAGATCACACAAGGGAAGGTACTTCCTGGTAAAAAGGACGATAACCAAAAAGTGGGTTATGTTGTCGAAGGTCGGAACTATCGAAAGTACCGAGTAGAAGAACGCACATCTGATGGCTTCATCGTCGGTGAATACGGTGTGGTCCGACATGATGACGGCTCACTTCGTGGGGTTCGCTATACCGCGGATGGTACAATTTCCCCACGGTTGATCTACGATGCTTTGATGAAGTTTTTGTCTCTGTAGACCCACGAATATTCCGGTGCCTTATAGTTAAACAAGAAAGTAAACTTTTGGAAATTTTGTAATCTTCGGTCAGTTTGTTTCTGAGGGTTTCCTCATGGGGTTTCTCCTAAAGGTTTCCTCAAACGGTTACCCCTAAAGATTCCCTCGAAGAGTTTCCCCTAAAACTTCCCTCAAAGGATTTCCACAAAGGAAGAGGTTCTTTGAATTACCTTATGGTCCCCCATAACGAAAATTACAAAATTTTTGAAACTTGTTGACGAATTATGTACTGATTACCTTCTAGTTCCTCAATTATCAATAAATAAATGAGACAATCTCAATTGTTTTTGCCCAAAAAATGAATAAATCGAGATAAATACAACAAATTCCAACAACAAACAGCAACAGAATGAAATAAAATTTCATGCAATAATTGATAATTCATAATTTGCTCACTGTACACTGTAATACATAACAAAACATACGTAATCTATTTTTTATAACGTATTATTAATTATTTGTTTATTATCTATAGAACAATATTGTATTTGTAGTGCAATATTTTATGTAGCTAATTTAGCAATCGTTTTAATGTTTTGATAATAAAATATTTGTAAACAGATGATGTTATTGAACACTCCCATTGTTAATTGATGCGTGCGAGTCCGTGACTTCCCCTTATAAGTATAAATGTCATCAATATAATTTTTTTTAGTAATAAACTTACTTTATGATAGAAATAAAAATAGTTTAATATAAAAAATCTGATGTCACGATTGTAAGGTTACAAACATTAAGTTTATTGATGAGAATGAGACAAGGATATTCAAAGGTAAAAGAAAATATAGGAATTTGATGGGTTAATAACAACTGTGTAGTCGAACAGTGGGCGATTTCGAGAAAAGAAGCGCCTTAAATCTACGAAGTGCCGTGTGAATCCTAAAAATATATATTTTGCGTCTTTTTGTCGTAAATTTTAACATAGCTAGAATAATGCTATTGGAATAAATGTTTCACCATTAGATAGCTCAACTCTTTTGCGTTAACAATAAATAGGTAGAATTTAAAAATTTCTTTTTTGTTCTGAGTTATAAAGTGTAGACTTTACCCTTTACTTACGCTATGATGGAATAAAATGTACACAATAAGTTATATATCAGCATATTCCCTGATGCATGTGCTATTAGATTGTGTTTGGATTATTACTATCATACTTGTATACGATCTTATTTTTGGAGTGTATTTAGGAGCGCGCGGCAGATCGCATGTAAATCATCCATATACGAGTTACGACCCTCGACGTGAACGACTATTTTTCAGCTCGCGTCGTGTGAAATCATGTTGAGCAGGAATTCGTTTATGGACGATTTACATACGTGCCGCCGTATTAAAAATTAAGCTGTCTAATGATGTATTATTAATTCAGATAGTTTTATTCTAAATATGGTAAAATGAATGATAAAACAACGCTGAATCAATGATAAATGATAAAAAAATAAAGATGTTTATTTCTTGAAATCACTACACTGTGGCGTCGCGACCATCAGTATGAACCTTCTATTGATTTCTACCGAGGTGTTTTGGGGACACTTTTGGTGGTTTCTGTGTAACTAAATGAAATTCTTCCTATGACAATTTTCTGTTAGCCTGTTATTTGTTGTGCACCAACAACCACCGCTCTCCATGTAGCTTTAGACAATGGGGGAATCTATCAGCCGTATTTTTATGTTTTCCTGTTATTCATCAGGGGTAAACATAGACACTTTTGATGAAGAAGTTATGTCATATTTATATTTGATGTTTAATGTATCTAACTTTAGCAGACAAATTAGCAAAAATGTATAAATTATAAAAATATTAATGTTATCAAGAAAAATATAAATTATTGAGGCCTTCTTATGACGGCTCATGACATTTTTACTGCATTTTTATTAAAGGTTAATAGTGATATTAATAAATTATATTTCTAGATATGACTTCCATTGGTAATAAATATTGATATTTACACCTATGTGGAAGAAAATTACAATTAATTTGAAATTTTCAATCACTTAGAAATAACGGTAAATTGTAATATTTACAGAGATTATAAATAAAGAGTTGCTTAATATAATGACGTAAATTCCAGATTGATATCATCTATATGTCGTATGTCAATCCACTATCGAAAATTTGGAAGATTTGTTGATTCGCCCATACACAGCCATGCAAATTATTTTCAACAAATTTGTATTTTTCAGTCATTTAGAAATAACGGCACAATCTTATTTTTACAGACATTACAGAAGAAGAGACGCTTAATATACTGACGTTAATTCTAAATCGATATCATCGATCTGTCCTATGTTAAGCCATTATCAAACTTATGGAAAATTAGCTGACCCGCCCATATGCGGCTTTATAAATTACTACCAACAAATTTAAATTTTTCTGTGGCTTAGAAATAAGGGCGCATTCTTATAGTTACACGTATTATAGAAGAAAGGCTGCTTAAACTAATGACGTTAATTTCAAATTGATATCACCAATCTATCATATATTAACCCACTACCAAACTTTTTAAAATTAGCTGCTTCGTCATTAAACGGTCCTATAAATGACTATTAACAAATTTGAAATTTTTTTCAATCACTTAGAATTTTCGGCACATTGTTATATTTACACACGTGATAGAAGAAGATTTGCTTAATTTAATGATGTTAATTCCAAATTGATATCACCAATCCATTATATATTAACCCTCTACCAAACTTTTTTTAAACTAGCTGATTCGTCGATATACGGTTCTGTAAATTACTATTAACAAATTTATAATTTTCTAACATTTAGAAATTTCGGCGCAACCTTATATTTACATACATGATAGAAGAAGAGTTGCTTAATTTAATGACGTTAATTCCAAATCGATATCACCAATCTATCATATATTAACCCACTACCAAACTTTTTTAAAACTAGTTGATTCGTCGTTATATGGTTCTGTAAATTACTATAAACAAATTTGAAATTTTCAAACACTTAGAATTTTCGGCACATTGTTATATTTACACACATGATAGAAGAAGATTTGCTTAATTTAATGACGTTAATTCCAAATCGATATCACCAATCTATCATATATTAACCCACTACCAAACTTTTTTAAAACTAGTTGATTCGTCGTTATATGGTCCTGTAAATTACTATAAACAAATTTGAAATTTTCAAAGACTTAGAAATTTCGGCACATTGTTATATTTACCCAAATGATAGAAAAAGAGTTGCTTAATTTAATGACGTTAATTCGAAATCCATATCATCCATAAAAAATCCATAAGTATTAAACGTATGAATAAGTAGTAATGGTATCAATAAAAATTGAAATTATTGAGGCCTTGTCACAACGGCTTATTACAACCTTATTACTAACTACAAATATTTTTATTAAATGTTAATACTGATATTCATAATTTATACTTCAACACATGACCTCCATTAGTATAATAAATATTGATATATACCAACTTAGTCGACACAAAGACGTCCTTCCCTGACGTTCGCCTAAAGAGAGACGATAAAATCATCCTAGTTGTCTATTCGGTTGAAATTTCAAAATCCCACATCAGGATATCAGAAATATCAGGAAGCGTCGTTGCGCGTTGCCTGCTATTGATTTCCAGGGTTCTATCTTTCTCTCTTTGTGTCAGCTTTCCTCTCTTTGTTCGCAACGTAGCAACATAGACTATTAAACCTTCGAATTCCTGTTAACCTGATAGTTGTTGTGCACGAACAACCACCGCGATTCGGTGCCGGCACCGAAAGGATGTCGCCAAGCTAATCTCCTCGTATTTATGTGATCCTGATCATCTTTAGGAGAAATCATAGTAACTTTCCTGACTATCTGGGTTGTTGGGTTGTTTTTACACGTGTTTTGAAGTGATATGAGGAAGTTTCAAGGCAAGTTGGCAGTAAATGGTAAATGGCCAATGCTTCTGGGAGTATTTGTTACTGCTCAAAAGGCACTAAACTATCAGGAAAACATACGGGGGTAGAAATTAAAACAGAAATAAGCTGGTATAAAATAGATACACAAGTCAATACTGACAAATGTTGGTTGTTAACTTGTCAAAAGGACTCTGACGTTGACATTTCGTACAGTTTTGCCCCCGAGCTGTTACAGGAACATATTAGGAGAACATGGATTGGGTTTAGGGAAAGACGAAAGAGTAAAATTGTATTAATTACTTTAATTTCTTTAGTTTTATTGCTAGCCTTGTTTTTAATCCTCAATTCTCAGTTTTATGCTCCACAGTTTTTTTTTTCATCTTATTTATATTGTAGGATGTCATTTCAAGCTTCCTCAGTTTGATTTAAACAATTTCTTTAATAATAAAGAACAAATAACATGTTCATTTTTTACGAATTTTTCATTTGCAGCAATTTCTATGGAAATTTATTTTATCAAGTTTGCAAATATATCATAAATAAGCACCATTAGTTTACATTATAATAAATAATGTTTACATATATAGATAGACTGGCATCCTGAAATCGGCTGTTATTGCAGAACAATTGACAGGACAACAGAATGCAAAACAGTTGTGATTCGACGAATAATGCCGGCGATGCGCCGTGCAAAGTTTTGCGCCACAGTCTTAACGAAACGCGGTAGCAGGAGTACATAAACGTAGCTTATCACATACATATAACTAGGTAATAGTAATATATTCGTAGGAAACATACCATATACTTACCTTTATAGGACCTTTTGGTCCTTTTGGAAAATGAACGCTCATGGACGCTGTTATTGCACAACAATTATCAGGAGATCAGGAAAGTGACCTAGTAGATAGACTGCCAGTGGATGGAGGCAATGGAGGTCTGCTGTGGGTATGTAGGCAGTGGTAATCTGCCACTCCCGCGATTCAAATCACGGTAGAGTCGCGTCGTAACATGCACAGTGGCGATAGAAAATCGACTGAGCGGGCAGAACTATCAAAATAAGTCATAACTTTTGTCAGAACAATGTTATATTCTTGGGATAAGCGTCATTGTATTAGGCAACTCTTTTTCTATTAGTCTTGTAAATATGAGAATGTGCCAGCAATAAGAAGTGCTCGAAATTATGAAATTGGGTGGAGGTAATTTATGTAGCGGTATTTGGGCGAATCGGTAAAATTTTCAAATTTTGATAGTAGGTTAACTTCCGACAAATCGATAATATCGATTTGGAATTAACGTCATTATATTAAGCAACTCTTCAGTTTCATTGTGTGTAAATATAAAATTATCCTGACATTTGTAAGTCATTGAAACTTACAAATTTATTAGGAGTAATTTATACGGCCGTACATGGGCGAATCAACTAATTTTCCAAAATTTCGTAGTGTTGTAACTCACTTCAGATCGATGATATCGATTTGGGATTAACGCCATTATATTAAGCAACTCTTCAGTTACATTGTGAGTAAATATAAAAATGTGCCGACTTTTCTAAGTGGTTGAAAATTACACATTTTTTGGGGGTAAGTTATGTGGCTGTAAATGGGTATATCAACTATATTTTCAAAATTTCATAGTGCTGTAACTCACTTCAGATCGATAATAAGGATTTGGAATTACCGCCATTATATTAATCAATTCTTCAGTTTCATTGTGTGTAAATATAAAAATATCTTGACATTTCTAAGTCATTGAAACTTACAAATTTGTTAGGAGTAATTTATACGGCCGTAAATGGGCGAATCAACTAATTTTCCAAAATTTTGTAGTGTTGTAACTCACTTCAGATCGATGATATCGATTTGGGATTAACGCCATTATATTAATCAATTCTTCAGGTTCATTGTGTGTAAATATAAAAATGTTCCGTCATTTCTAAGTGATTGAAAATTTCATGAAAAAAGCATGGTCAGCGTCAACTAATTTTCCTAAATTTCTATAGTGGATTAACTAGCCACAGATTAGAGATTTCTATTTGGAATTTAGCCTATCAAATTTTCATATAAACCTAAGCATTCGTACGAAATTTTACGAAAATCCGACAAAAAGCAAAGTTTTGCCGGCATATTATAGTATTCAGCCCAATGTACTCCACTATTTTACGCTGAAACTCCTCAGTACACAGCCTAATGCAGAGAGAGTGAGACAGTACGATAAAAGAAGATAACGAGAGCGTGCTGAAGGCGTGATAAGAGCGAGAAAGGCGGAGGAATAGAACGAAAATGAAAAGGCAGAAGTAGAGAAACAAAGGAAAGGAGGGAGAGGTAGAGAACGATAGGGAAAGAGAAAGGTAGAGAAGGAGAGAGTTGACTACCGTTTCAAAACCACAGCACACAAGGTACACATATGTTATGCCATCGATTCCCACATACGCGTATGCATACGCTGATATTCGTTTCTGTTCTCCTGTTACATATATGTACTAGATTTAGTGGTTTGATATATAAATAAAGGGGAAAGGATTTTGGGCTATTTAAAACGTATTCCTGCAATTGAGAAAATTAAAGTTTAAGAGAACTCTTTTTTAATCTATTTTTTCATTTTCTTTAACATTTACAACTGTAAAATTAACAAAAATTGATTGATTAGGTAACAATTTTGTTTTTTTTTTAATGAATAAACAAACAATAAATCAATATAAAGTTCTTAATAATTATTATTCGTAGTAAATACAATTATAGTTTTATTTGAATGAAAGAAAATATATTTTTTGCCTTTGTGATTTTATTTTACATTTTTAAAATGCGTTTCGCTGTGTTACTTGTTAAAATCAACTTTTCCATCAGTTCTTTCTCATTATTGTTAAATAAATCGCAGTCATCATCAATAAAATGTCACGTCACCTCATACATGAGACGACACTACGTGACATTCTACTAGCGTGTGCATTTTGTGTACCTACACGACCACACTTATTCGCTTAATCGCCGATAGTTAATCACAACAAACAAATGCGCTGGCCGAGCAACAAACGCACATCCGACCATTTCCTACCGTCCTAATACAATTTAACAATATTTTAGAATGTGAACCATGGTTGTACTGGCCTCCATCATCAGCCAACAAGTGTGGAAGCCGCCAATCGACGCACTGTTCAACCTACTACACGCTGCGAAATTGTTTATAACAAATCCACGTGCAGCTGTGGACAAAAACAACAAATGAAGTCAAGTGTAAAGTGCGCGCCACTTCAACGCGGTCACCATGGAACACAGACTTTTTTGAATTGGACTTTTGAAAAGCAAGTCGTAGCGCCACTTACGTCCCCAACTTTATGCGAACCTGATAGAAATTTATGTTTATAATGAATATTTTGTAAGTCCCACTGTGAATATATAATTATTTTCGGTCAAATCCTATGTATAAAAAGTTTGCTTTATCCGTCGGTATTATATTTTATGTTTTAACATTTTTCGACAACGACGTCGACGTCGGCATCATCGTAGTCTGTTGAATTCATGTGGTCCTGATGGAAATTTAACGTATTCTGCTTGGTCACTATTTCATTATTTTTTGGTTTGGTGTAAGCCCATGTATTTTTTTTTATTTATTCACAAAATGGTTTTTGGCTGTTTTTTTTTTTTAATTCCTATCCTTGTATGTCGACAATTCGTCTTTTTATTTCCTGCTATAGAGCAGGAAAAGGAAGACTAAAATTGAAATAAATAAAATAGACGAAGCCTGTAGGACTGTCTACCCGCTATTATATTCTGCTCTCCTGATAGAAATGTGTAAAAACATCACTCTAGTTTCGTCAAAACGTTGACACATGATGGATGGGGGGGGCTTCGTCAACGCTCAACGTAAACATCATCAAAGGCAGCCATGCGTTTATACCAGGGTCGCATGTCACAATTAAAATTGTTTTGCTGTAGGATGCATTAAGGAAAACGCAGTGGGGCCACTCCTGTGTATTGATTAGACAAGGAGGTGGTTAAAAAGAGACAGATACCGAGTTGGTTTGTTCGGCTATATGCTGGCATAATTGGGCGATTTTAAGAGAAATGCGTCTTAAATCGACGCAGCGCTGCGTTAGTTTTAAAATTACACATTTCGCGTTTTTATATCTTAAATTTTGGGATATTTAGAATAAAGTTATCGGAAAGATGGATTCATTATAGGATAGCTTAAGTCTTCTACTTTCATAATCCTCGGTTAGAATTTAAAATTTTCTATTTTAATACCAAATTATTAAGGATAGACTTTACCCTTTTCTGATGATATGAAGGAATAATATGTCTATAATAAGTTATATATCAGCATATTCCCTATTTTATAATCTATTCACTGGTATATAGCTTATTAATATCTTTCTTATATAGACTACTTTTTTTAAGGTGTATTTAGGTGCGCGCAGTAAACTGCATGTAAATAGTCCATATACGAATTGTTACTCAGTGTGGTTTCACGGAATATGAGTAGTGTGATCCCAAAAACAGTCGCTTACGCCGGAAATCAAATGGCGTATATGGACGCCTCCTGTTTACACCCAAGAAAAAGACACGTACACAGACAATATATTAATGAACTATATACCATTTAATACACTATTAAATAAGGAATCTGCTGATATATGACTTATTGAATACATTTTATTCCTTTATATCGTTATAAAAGGGTAAAGTCTACCTTTGATAACACTATCTAAAAGAAATACATTATAAGTTCTATGTACTAATCATAGATGTAGAAGAGTAACCTAATGTTGTGTCATTCATTGAGATAGCATTGTTTTAAATATAGTAAAATGAATGATAAAAAGACGCAAAATGTATATTTTCAAGCGCACACGCGGCTACATCGATTCAGTAGAAATTGCCCCGCTACACTGTGCTGTGCTATGCTGTGCACTTGTTTACATTTTACTTGTCGCATTTCATGCGCACCTAATCGAGGTGTATCGACTGCAAGACATTTATTTTTTTTCTTTCACCGTTTACGACCTACTGCTTACATTATTGGTCGGTACTCACTCCACTCAAAGAGGGACAAAGGCAGTGTTGTCTTGCTTTCTTTTTTCTTCCATACCTCGTGTGGGGTGCGTGGATCAACGTAGTTGTATATTTAACGTAGTTATACCTCGCCTACTTCCTGTACGCCTGATACCCAAGCAGAATTTCGCCGGCAATCCTGGCATAGCAAAAGAAAACAAACAAAAAAAACTTCATGGCTCCATACCACACTCCATATACTGATACCAGTATTGATACCAGTCACTCCATGGCAAATTAACATTGAATAAAGAGAGAAATATCCTCCTAATCCTATACGAAAAAGAGAACAACTTTGGGTGTTTCCTAGGAAAAAGGCGTTTAATCTCCTCGACGTTCTGCGCGCCTAGTGATTGTGGCAGAAATGCAAATGTGGGTCTCAGTTTAAATTGATTGAGGTAGGTCGTGGGACACCTCCAGCCACATAATGCTGTATGCAACTTCTCTGTCACACGTCGACAGGCGATGTTATCGTGATTACTGATTCTTATTACAAGCGCACAAGTCGCACAAGTTCAACTCCAACTCTTCCATCTCTATACGTCTCGCACTCTCCGTCTCTTTCAGCGTTTGCCTTGCCTCTGTAAATTCCAACTGATTGGGCTGTCGTACCGCCTGCTGGCTTTCTGTAAGCCTGGTAGTAAAGCGGCTGAAATTACACAAGTTGTAATTTCACGGCACGCCATGCATGCTTCACGTACCGATTTAAACTTTCTGTGCGCCTGGTAGTTGCTAGGCGCTTTGGCATACCACTTGTGGAATGCATCCAGCAAACAAACAGCCAGGAGACAGACACTCACTCTACGAGGTATAGCCCCGTACTTCCCTCAGACTTCTGTGCTCCTAATCAAATTTATGCACGAAAATGCTCTACTTTGTAATAACGATTGAAACGCAGCGCATTCCAGTCATACCAGAGATTCTTCTTCAATATATATATATACTACTCCTATACTGCTTCATTTATTCATTTATTTATTCATTTATTTCTCCTGTAACTATGAATATTCTTTCTTCTATTCCTTCTATTAATAATGTATATACGATTAATTAATTTAATTTACAATAAACGTAAGTAATATATGTAAAAAGGACTTCTTAATTTTTAGTTTTGATTTTTTGTTTGTATCTTTACTTTTTTCTGGTTTTACTCTCAATACAATTATTTATTTTTTCTCAATATTATGAATACATTAACAATTTATAAGTATACAGAATAAAAATCCCTATAAGGTTTTTCTGATGAAAATAATCTTAATTCTATAAGAAATTAAATTTGATTAGATTAGATTGTGATAGATAGAATTCAGTTATATTCCTCAATTTGGGTATTAAAAGCATGATTGTGTTCATACGAAGTAAATATATAAGCCATATAACGCCGGAAATAACAACATAACAATTTGTTAAATGTACAGAGACGTAACAGGAAAGTAGAAAGCCGGGGAGCATGAATATAACTTGCGCTGCAAGTACACGTACTCGCACTCGAGGCACACACATACACCTACCTCCTCGCGCCTCCCAAACATTGGCTGTACACGTACGAGTATCAGTACTGTAACATATAAGTACACGCATCGTCGCCTCACGTACGCAAAACACGCTTTTCTTTCCTTCCAGCCCAACAACGTGTAATTAAATACCTTCGTATCAGCCGCGATTTTTAAGATGTCTATCAACTGCTGTCTATTGTACACGTTTTCAATACAATTCATAGGTTTATACATTCATAGACATGCATGAATGTCTCTAAATCTATGAATCAACAACACTTTGTATGATTAACGCTAAATTTTGGTAGAAAAACGAAGGTGTTAACACGTAGGCATCGAGTTTGACATTGTTTGTACACAAGAACGAAATCCTCTAGATTTTAGAGATGTGATAAAACCTCTTCAAATTTGAACCTTTTGTGTTTTTGTCATTTTTATCAACATATGTTGAGGTGCTTGAAGATCTTTACGATCTTTAGGAACTTTAGCATCCTCAGGAGGGTATTTTTGAGGCTCTCATGAGGATCTCTTTAAAGATATTTAAAGATATATTCAATATTTTGTGATCGACAATTTCGTGCCTCAAACTTGATGACAAAAAGACACCTTCCAGGGGAAAAAAGAACGACATCGATTAAACATTGTGTGAACAAAACAATGTTCAACAACTGAGACGTTCGATAGTGTTCAACAGCATTCAAAGATCGATCTTTGACACTGACAACACTGTCAACCAGCACATTCCATCCACACGTGTGGGTTTAGTCCCATTTTACTCTTATTTGTCCCTATTTTCAATGCTAAAACTCTGAGCCACTTCAATATCAACTTCAAACCGAAAATTATGCTGGTAGTTTTAAGTTTTTGTCTTTACAACTCCAGAAGAGTCTTGGAAAGATCATGGAAAGTCCTCAGACTGTCGTCGCGTACTGTACTCTAAGTAAGATGAGTATGAGTAAAGCATGACGTCAAGAGATGTTATCAATTGTGTGCTCCTTTATTTCATAGAGGTATAGAGAGGAATAATATAGAGGTAGAGAATTTCTGGAGGTCTTGCTTGGCGTTGTTAAAAAGAGCGAATCTTTGATGCGTATCAACGTTTTGGCTTTCTTTCGAAGCTTGGATTTCATTTACAGGCTCAAGTGTACTTCATTCTTTGTAATTTCAGTCTTTTTCAACTTTTTTTTTCTTTTTCCACTTGTTCCTAAAGAATTTAAAGATATTTTCTACTCACGTCTTTAGTTTTTTTCGTTTCAGGGTTCTTTAGAGCAGTCTTTTGTTCATATTTTGTTCTTTTATATTAAAAGACACTTGCTTAATTCAACACTTGAATATACTTACTCACTTTTGCGTCACTTTTATTCAATAAAAGAGGTATCATGTTGTAAAATTTGCCGCAGAAGCAACAAGGTTTCAAGAAGAGGGTGTGAGAAAGTAATTTGAAACTTTTTCTAGATGGATTTCGTCGATTTTCACACGAAATTATTAGGTGCTTCTGATAAATTCGTGTGAAAAACATCACGAAAAGTGTTACAGTTATTTATGTATGAAGGAAGACTTCAGTAAGTCTTAGAGACGACTGTTGGTACCAATCAGACTCTAGACTATCAAACTCTTGGCCCCAAGTTAGGCACAGGGAAACGAATATAAATAGTGATCTATCCGTCTGTTCTTAAAACATTCGTACTTCTAGATGCAGGATTGATTTATGAATATAGGAAGCCTTTATGTCGTCTCAGACACGTCTAAGAATGCCAAGCAGACTCTACACTCTCAAACACTTGACCCTGATTGATTCTGGACCTAGTTAGTCACAGGGAAACAGGCTCGCAGGGAAACGTCTATAAATATTGATCTATCCATCTGTTCTTAAAACTTTTATTCTCCTAGCACTCCAGGATTGATATATAGACCTTCTCGGTCTTGTTCAACTTTTTTTAAATTTTCTAAAGAATTTAGTCTTGTTCAACTTTTTTTTTTAATTTTTTAAAGAATTTAAAGGTTATTTTTCAACTCATGTCTTACGTTTCTTTTTTAATTTTTTGGGCCTTTGAACAGTGTTTTGTTAATATTTTCTTCTAAGTTAAATTAAAAGACACTGGCGTCAATTCAACACTTGAATATACTTCCCTTACTCACTTTTACCTTCATTATACGATAAAATTTGCTATGAAAACAAACAAGATATCAGAACAGGGTGTGAAAAAGTAAGTTTTTCTTCGTGTATTTCTGTCATTTTCACACGAAATTATTAGGTTCTTATACTAGGTGTTAATAATTTCATGTGAAAATTTTATAGTTTTAAATTTTAATGTAAATTAAAATCTTATCAAACTAACAGATAAATACTAAAAAATTCAATTCAAACGTTTTACTTTTAGTCGAAAATGTAAGTCGAAGAATGAATGAAACGCTCAGAAAGTTTTATGAATGAACGCATTTCTCAAAAGATGACAATTTTGATGGAATGCGGTGGCGAAATGTTGTTCCAGTCTGTGAATAGGCTTGTGGCTACAACATTTGTCAATGAACGCATTCATGTTCGTCGAGGCGAGAGACTTGCTGATTGTGCGACGTTAGCGTATTGACATTTTGACCATTTTCCCATTCAGGTCGTACAAATTTGTATGGCACACAAAGGCCCGACCGTAATTGTCAAGATCCGTCGTATGTGCGTATTTGTCGAGATGTATTTATACAGGATTACTACATTTTATTTACCGAAAATGGTTTCAATGGAGAGCAATTATGCTTAGAATTAGAGAGAGGTCTGTTTTGCTGTTGACCGCCATTTTGGAAGAAGAAATGGTCGTACATTCTTTGGAAATAAACATCTTTTTCCAGATATTTCGATAAAATTAGTATGGTATTCATGAAGATTCTTTGGAAACTTTTAAAAGTCCGAATATGGTCCTTGGGGATAATAATGAAGTCAATATTTGACGGAGTGACAACTTTACTAATTTACAGAGGAAGTGATCAGGAGCAGACCCATTTGAAAGGACCGCTAACACAAACGTGTCTTTCTTATTCAAATTGTCGATAATTTTGGCCCTCAGCTCAGAACAGTTACTAATCCTTGGGCTAGACAAGTCTAGGCCATAATTCTCTCTGGGTTTTGGAAGTTTTTGAAGGGAACGACTATGAGTAATGATGTATTCCTTATTCTTTAAACAATCTTCCTATCCCATGAAGGATTGATACTTTGATCGTAGACCTGTTAGAAATCAGATTATTAAAGAAAATCATTTAAGAGGAACATAAACGGTTATTACTCTGTATAAAGAAAGGCATAATCAATAGGACGAATATGTATATTCTAATGACCATGAATATACTTACAAGGGCCTAAAATACAAAACAAAGGCCACAGACATGTCTATGATTACCATTCACACTCCAGACTTCCAAACTCTTGGCTCGTATTGAGTCCAGACGTAGTAAATCCCTGAGAAATGATTACTAATGAATAATGCTGAATCATATTTATTTATTATCTGGTTTTGAAAAGATATACAGAAAAACTATGAAGGCATGTATGTTCCAAGATTGTAAGAGTCTGTTTCGTTAATATTAGTTTGTCATTCCTAGAGATTCATCGGAAACTTTTAAAAGTCTGATTATGGTCCTGGGAGATAATAAATGAAGTTTAGAGAGATGTGTCTCGTATAAATTCATTTTAGGGACGTCTTTGAATACATGTGGAAAGACCAGAAGTCAGGAACCTTTGACCGAACGACAAATTTACTAAATTATAGAGGAAGTGATCAGGGGCAGGCCCATCTGAAAGGACCGCTAACCCAAACGTGTCTTTCTTATTCAAATTGTCGATAATTTTGGCCCTCAGCTCAGGACAGTTACTAATCCTTGGGCTAGACAAGTCTAGGCCATTATTCTCTCTGGGTTTTGGAAGTTTTTGAAGGGAACGACTATGTATTCCTTATTCTTTAAACAATCTTCCTATCCCATGAAGGATTGATACTTTGATCGTAGACTTGTTAGGAATCAGGTTAATAAAGAAAATCATTTAAGAGGAACATAAACGGTTATCACTTTGTATACAGAAAGGCATAATCAATAGGAAGACTATGTATATTCTAGTGACCATGAATATACTTACAAGTGCCTAAAATACAAAACAAAGACTGCAGACATGTCTATGATTACCATTCAGACTCCAGACTTCCAAACTCCTGGCCCGAATTGATTCTAGACGTAGTAAATCACTGAGAAATGATTACTAACGAATAATGCTGAATCCTGTTTATTTATTATATGATTTTGTAAAGATATACAAAAAAAACTATGAAGGCATGTATATTCTAAAATTGTAAGAGCCTGGACTATCAGCATTTGGTTGAAATTTATTCAGTGAATGAGAATTTGCACTATGAATAGTGATCTATCCACCGGTTCATGAAACTATCATTCTACTAGATGAATGGTATTTAGACCTTCTCGACTTTTTTGAAACAAGTTTCCTAAGAAAAACCATTTGAGATTGACAAAAATTTTGTCAGTCAGATAAAAGATTGTGCATTCATACTCATTACCTATGTCAATCATCATACCATAATCTGTACGTAATTAACATCCGCAAAGACTAAACATAGAAAATGCTGACATTTCAAAATCATCACAGCGCAGCGAGATCGCGACCACGTGTTCCACGGTGAAGAACTGAAGAAATGGTCGCGTCAACATTTTCACCTGCTATATATAGTCGACATTTCAGTCACTCAGTCACTCAACTTGCTCGACACCGAAGATCGCCATCGAAGCCCACTAACAGCGAACCCGATACCAGCAGCCGCCACCAGAGAGTCCGCCGTCCTAGAGAGTCCACCGAGGCCCTCACCGGTCGCCTCCAACGACTACACCGGCACCAGCAGTCGCCAGCGAGTTCGCTACCAGCCGTCGTCACCAGCGAGGCTCACATCTACTTGCCTGCTCCGTCGACCAGTACGAGCCGATCGTCCCCAGCTGCCGCCTCCGCCTGGATCTCCTCGTTATCTTAATCTCCTTCATCTTATATTTCATTACATGTATTGAGGTACAATAAAATCGCACACCTATATTTGGTTTGACTTGATTCAGGGAATTAGAATTTGCACCATTATTAGCAATCTATCCACATGTTTATGCAACTATCATTCGTTTAGATGAATGATTGATATATAGACCTTCTCAGGCTTCTATGAAACAAGTTTTCTAAGAAAATACATTTCAGATCGACAAAAGCTTAGGGTCTATGTTCTATAAAGTAAAATCAGTAAGATAAAGGATTGTGCATTCATACCCATTACCTCTAAGAGTCGAAACCACAGAACGAAGACTGATACGTCATTTATGTATTTAAGAAAACTTCAGATCGTCCCAGAGTCGTCTATGAATACCAACCAGACTCTATACTATCAAACTCTTGATTCCTAGAAACTGAGAAGTGATCTGGGCTTAATAAGTAATAATAAAACGATTAGGAATAGCGATATTTCCTCTTTCTTTGCAAGACAGGTTGGTGTCAATTGAAACATTGTATCATTTCAAGATTAGTTTCAAGAACGTATATTTGTAGTCTTTACTTAGGAATGGTTAAAATTCGAACCAAAGTCGCAGATGATTATGAATACCAATCGGATTTTACAAGTGTTTCCACAGTTGATTCTTGTCTAGAAAGGTTACAGGGGAAGATCTTTGAAGGCATATACCCAAAACATTTGGCGGGAAACGGCAAAAAGTACTGAAGGAAAGATTTCAACTATAATTTTACGGAGTAAATCTATGTGTCACCTCTATGTCACTTCAATTTAGTGTACCACGAACATCAAGAGCTTCCCACAAAAGAAATGCGAGCTGTAAACACCCGCCTTCCAACTTTTACTCATGCCTGAAACTCTCGGACTCAAAACTCAAAACGCATTTCTCCGAATTGCACTAGCACAGGTGAAAAACGCACGACATGAATGGATCCCAATAATAGTGCACTTATAGACTCATACTTCCTGTACCTTTTCATTGACAACGCATGTCTCCAAGAATAGGCTTTCAACCTCTTTCCTCAAAACCTTTGATCTTCAACAGATCCAAAACGTCATTAGATCGAATTACATTCATTCATCATTTACTCTGTAAGCCTAAGCAAAACTCACCAAACACATGACTTGGCCTGCAGTTTCTACATTTTCAATAATCTTGTAAAGATACGAATCTGATTTGAAAGATTTAATTGAAGGTAATCAACTGCGTCTAGTTTGAGATATAAAAAACAACTTTTACGAAATTCTAGAACGTTTTTTTGTTTCGTCTTCCAACTTGAAAGGAACAAGAATCAAAGAACAAGTCCACACCCCGGATGTGGGTGCTCCACCCCGAAACCGTTTCGTTCGCAAGAAGCCATTCGTGTTCACATCCTCTTCTTCCTAGCCCATGTCTTTTTGAACCTCTGCTCTTTTCATGTTTTTGCGCAACTGCACTCTCGCCCTTTTGCCAGTCAAGTATGGCCGAACGTTTTTTTTTTCTTTCTTTAGCCTCAACGGTTGCGTCTAGGTCTTCGATGGGCGTGTTGCACTTGATCCAATCTCGGATGCCTCTTCACGACGTACAATCAAACATTTTCGACAACGTCTTGACATACAACTCTGGGAACGTTTCTTCACGATCCAAACTGGCTCGTTTCAACGTTTCAATGGAAATGGGAAGAAGACATCAAAAAGACATGAATATGAAGCAATGAACAAGTTGTATGAGTGTAGATAATTATAGGTCATTTGATCTGATGTTTCTAGAAAGGAAGGAAACGTTAAAGAACGTTAAACTTCAAAAGTTCTTCTTTCTTATGAAGTTTTTAATGTTTAAACTTTTAATTCCAGGGCGTTTGGGAGTGTTTAAATTATTTTTTGGAATGGGTATTAAGAGTGACAATAACGGAGTCTGCAAATAGTGTTTGATGCTTTTGGGTAGAGAGATAGATAGTGATCTCGTGAGTTGTAGCCTTGGGCATGCATCTATCTGTTAATCTGGTTTGTAGAGGTACGTATTGTCAGTCATTTGTCGACGAGATCGCATTATGCAGCTTTGTGGGCAGATATCACTCGTTGTCTATTCTACTTTTGTTTGTGGTTTTTGCAGGGTTGTGTTTACTGCGTTTGCAGCCGGCTTCGGTAACTCAATTTACGGGGGTCAGTTGGTGGACTGGAATTTATCGAAAATTACCTTCTCATCTTTGTTCATAATAGGTTCGAGGAGTTAATATTTTTATGGGAAATTGAAAATACATTTTTGATGAATCTCTGTGGACATTGGAAACTTTAGAATGTTTCAAAGATGTGTTCTTTTCTTTCTATTAAGTATTCCTCCGGGGAAATACACTTAGAAAGTGATTTTCTATTAATTAAGGTTGAACCATCTAACTTAGGTCTTCAGAATCTGTCTCTATGAGCTCCTTTAAGACAAAGTAAAGTGAGAATCAAGGAGTTTGTACATATCAAGTTTGGGTCTTTAGACGTCTATGAATAGTAGTTTGTCTTTGCTGAAAACAACATTAGAAGGGAAAATTTTCGAATAATTAAAAAGACAGTTCTGGTTTTATTCATTAAATCAAAGGATTTTTCTATGAAATAAGCTCAAATCATTTACCCCAGGTCTTAATAATCTATCACACGGAGTTTTCTAAACTCAAAACCAAGTGTGAATTAATCAAGGAGTTTGTACAGATTAAGTTTCGGTCTTTAGACGTGTATGAATAGAAGTTTGCCTCTAGATTGATGGAAATACCTTTAGAAGGAATAATTTTCGAAAATTTTAGAAGCTTGTTCATGTATTATTCAATTAATTAAAGTATCTGAAGTATCTAAAGTATCTAATGAAATAGACGTACGAAATAATTTTTGATGAAATAAGCTCAAAATAAGTAACCCAGGTCTTCAAACTTAAGGAACTCCTCTCAAACTCTAGGAGCTCCTTAAGCTAGATTTTCGAAAATGTTATTAGAAGGCACACCTTTGGGACGATTTTTTATTTTATTCATTCGATTACATATTAAGTTTTTAACATTAGCTTTAGAGATATTCCCATGAAATTTCAGTATTGGGTTTAAATCTATGGAAACGATTAGGAGACTTCAATACTCTTTAGGAGACTCTGGAAACTCCTTGACGACTTCAAAGCGAGAGTGTTAGACATTTAGTAAACGTTGAAATGCTCAAAGAGATTGTGGAAACACCTAGACCAGTTCAGAATAAAGTTTTATGCGAATGTCATGGTTTTCCAGCCCAGATGACTTTCTCAGGCTTACTAACTAACTCACAATCAGTTATCTTACAATGTGCACTGTTCTTTCTGACTTTAAGAGACTCTAAACACATTTAGAAGTCGTTGAGACATTTTAGGAGACTGTGGAAACACCTAAACCAGTCCAGAACAAACTTTTATGTGAATGTCATGGTTTTCCAGCCCCGGTGACTTTTTCAGACTTACCAACTAACTTACAATCAGTTTTCTTCCCATAAACACTGTTCCTTTTGACTTTAGAAGACTCTAGTCACATTTAGTAGTCGTTTAGACATTTTAGAGGACTGTGGGAACACCTAGACCAGTTTATAACAACGGTTTATGCAAATATCATGGTTTTCTAGGCAGACTAATCTTCTCAGCCATACTAACTAAGTCACAATCAGTTATTTTACAATAAACACTGTTCCTTCTGACTTTAGGAGACTCTTGAAACATTTAGTTGTCGTTGAGACATTTTATAGGACTGTAGGAACATCTAGACCAGTTCAAAACAAAGTTTTATTTGAATGTCATGGCTTTCCAGTCCCGATGACTTTTTCAGACTTACCAATTAACTCATAATCAGTTTTCTTATAATAAACACTGTTCCTTTTGACTTTAGGAGACTCTAGATATATTTAGTAGTCGTTTAAACATTTTAGAGGACTGTGGGAACACCTAGACCAGTTTATAACAACGGTTTATGCAAATATCATGGTTTTCTAGGCAGACTAATCTTCTCAGTCATACCAATTAAGTCACAATCAGTTATCTTATAATAAACACTGTTCTGATCTTGGAAGACTCTAGAAACATTTAAAAGAGTCTAAGGCCTTTTAAAAATTTTAATTTATTTTAAAAAACTTAAGACGACTTTAAAACGAACCAAAATTTCATGAAACCATCAATATTTTCCTAAGCCTTTTTGAAAGGTCGCAATGAAACAAACAATTGCCCATAGCTATATGTCACTACGATAAATTCCCTCTAATTATGGAAAGGGTACAATGGAAAATAATAAGTTCACATATCAGGTAGAAACATATCCGGTGATAGATTGCCGGATAGTTAGTGAATAACGCGGCTACATCACCACATGGCGTCGATAAAACCTAAACTAGATGTGAGTAAGTAGGCTTGAAGTGCTCGGCGTGCGTGTGTTGAGGCCAGCACTGGCAGCCTTTCGTAATGCACCCCTAATTTGCGCGCGAAAAGGGGAGCCACATATCAAGGGGTACGCAAACAAGCGTATCTGACCCCATCGCGCCTCATCGTTTTGCTCCTCATCACAGCTCACGTACTCTCTGTCTCTCACCCTCCATGGCAACCGAAACGAGTAGTTGCATCAATCTCGGCCTCTTCACTTCTTCACTCCTCGCAATTTGCCAAAGCATCCATTCTGCCCCGCTTCAGTTATCTAGTCATCTTTCGGGGTATGATGCACTAACGTGCTTAGTCCAAATTACAATTCATGCAATACAGTCAGTTGAGTTCATTAAATCGTCGTAAAATATAGGGTGATGTTTTTTAGGGGTTCGAGAGAGTAAATAGTTCAATTTGGGATCGTAGTTGGAAATGTAGGAGCTTGCTGAGGTTTGGGCTACACCTGGTATGGTCAGTTTTTGGAAAGGATTTGCAATATGTCATCTAGATCCGTCCCTTTTGGCGAGGGATGATTGAAGGGACGATTGAATGATGCTTGAATTTTTGACGCTTGGAAATTTGATTAGTTTATTTACACCTGCTTTAAATTGCATTGTTTGATGATTTAAGAGGAGACTTATATTTCATGAAAATTTCTAAAAAAAATGAGACTTCAACGGGAATCATCTTCACCTCCTGATAACTTTGTCCTATATTTATAGTCGTTTCCTCGCTAATTTGTAAGCCCCGGAATGAGTTTTTGTTAGAAAAGATTGATTCTTGTCATTTAGAACTTCTTGGAGATTAACTGTAAAGACCTCAAGTGGAAATTGTAAATCATAACTGATTGTAAGTCAGTTGGTAAAACAGACAAAGTCGGGTTTCTTAGAAAACCATGATATTCCCAGAAATCTTTTTTCTGACGCGTTCTGACGTTTAAGGATTTTCACAGTCTAAATAAATAGTGCTTATTGCAGGATAACTGATTGAGAGTTAGCTGACAAGATTGAGAATGGCTGAGTTCTTAGAAAACTATGATATTCCCATAATTTTTTTTTCTGAAGTCGTTTAAGAGGTCCAGTAGTATCCTAAAGTGTCTTAAATTCTCTTAAATGTTTCTAGAGCTGCCTGAAGCCCGTTACAATCTCCTAAATATTTCTGGAGATTTCTATAATAAGAAAATAACATCCTTTACTGAATTTACTGATTTTTCTTAACTTATCAAGACTGAAAATTGCAGAGATCTAAGAAAACTATTAATGTCGTTTTTCACTCATGGATATCCATTAAAAATGTTGATAAAAATTGATGATTTTCTATAAAACATTGTTCTAAAGTCCTCTAGAGATTCTCAAAGTCCTCTAAAGTCTTATTTTCCAGCCCCAGTCACTTTCTCAGTCTTTCCAACTAACAATAAGTTATCAATTCAATCAGTTATCTAACTATAAACACTGTTCCTTCTGACTTTAGGAGACTCTGAAACCATTTAGTAGTCATTGAGACAAGGAGACTGCGGGAATACCTAGACCAGTACCGAACAACGTTTTAAGTGAATATCATGTTTTTCAAGGCAGACTGATCTTCTCAGCCTTACCAACTAAATTACAATGAGTTATCCTACAATAAACACTGTTCCTTCTGAGCTTAGAAGACTCTAGAAACATTTAAGAGAGTATTAGTCCCTTTAAAAATCTTCAAAATACTTAAGACGACTTTAAAATCAAAATTTCATGAACTATCAATATTTTCTTAAGCCTGAGAAAGTCTGAGAACCATGATATTCCCATATAATTTTGTTCTGAAGTCGTTTAAGAGTTCCTGCAGTACCTTAAATTATTTTAAATTCTCTTAAATGTTTCTGGAGGCTCCTGAAGCCCCTTAAACTCTCCTAAATATTTCGGAGAGTTCCAAAATAAACAAATAACAGCCTTTATTGAATTTACTGATTTTTCTTAAGTTATCAAGACTTTCACTCATGGAGATCCATCGAAAGGATTGATAAAAATTGATGATTCTCTATAAAACAGTGTTTTAAAGTCCTCTAGAGATGTCCAAAGTCCTTTAAAGTCTTATACGGCCTTCTACAATCTTCTACAGTCTTCTATAGTTCCCTACAATCTTCTATAGCCTTCTACCATCTTCTACAATAAGTTATTAAGACTGATTTGACTTCGCAGAAAACAGGGTTTGATTCTTATCATCAACTTTTGTGCCTTTTGTCCATTCGAAGCCTAATGTTTTCAGGTGTTGTGTAACACGCTAATATTTCACATGACTCAAACCCATAGAATTGTGGGCTAAGCGTAAGCCGGCTTCAGTATTTAGCACCGTCAAAATCAACTCCTCGATACCTCTCTATTAGCTACCTTAAGGTACGAATTTATCAACGAACATCTCAAGGGTATTCAAATTTCTCGACGTTTTGTGTGAAATCTCTGAAACATGAAAGTTGAGAACCTTGATTCTTCATTGTTCGCTCTTCTTATTCCTTCTCTCTTCTTATACTTGAGAATATTTTCGCAAAATAAGAGAATTTCTACAACGTTTTCAAACTTCCAAGCTTTAAAAATGTTCTCAAAAAAACTAGTTTGAAGCCAAGTCAAAGATATCACATGACTTCCCCTCAACATCCAATTCAAAATCGTTTAGCCCGACCGAGTCACGTAAAGACCACGGTCCCAGTGTTCCAGAAGCGAAATTGTATGATAAAAAGACCTCATATAAGGCCTTATATAAGGGCATTCTATAAGTGCATTCGAGCATCAAATGAGGATGAACTATCCATCTTTTCAAGACTATTGAAGAGCCAAAAAGTTCCTCGTCGCCGGAGTAAAAAGGTAAAAAAGGCTCCAGGTGTTGCGTGTAATCCCGTGGACCCCACCGACTTTTGCGCCATTTTTATTTCTAACCTTAGCCTGACTTTGACGTTGCCAAAACGCGTATCGAAAAACATTCACAAAAGCGCTGTTCAACAGGCGCAGACAGCGTTGAAAGACATTAGCATAATTCAAAGATATCGATTGTTTTTCGAGTAAAACTTGAATGAAAACGTAAATGGATTACCTCCTTAATCCGGACGTTGGTCGTAAACTTTATGTCACTTGTTTCAGCCAGTTATCTTGGCACGCTCCTTCGCTGCTTGCATTCACGGTTTTATGGTGATCTATATTTTATTAAGTGGGCTTAATATGCACGTTCTTGCTAGACAGTCTGCAAACAAACGTGTCTCAAAAGTTGGTTTTTCCAGCAATTGTTTAACTGACCTTTTAAGAACACCTTTTAAGCACATTTTACTGCGTTATTGCATCCTGTTTTCTACCTGTCGAGGCTTCTACACCTCTTGATAACCCCTAGAAACAATCTTGGTTCAATATTTCAGGTGAATATCTCGTCGTAAAAGAGATATTATGAATGAATGTTGGTTTCAGTTTACAACTTTCGATTGTAGTAACATATTATCAGAAAAAGACGTTATAATGATGGAGTCATTGTCTATCGGTTTGTGTTAGTCATTTTATGGAGGAACTATGATGGCGCCACAAAAATTGTTGATCTTTTCGTCAATAAAAGTGGTTAAAGTACAGGTGATCAACCTGTAATTAAAGAAAAACATCTGTTTTCTTAGTGTATTTGGGTATTTTATAATTTTCTTTCGGAAATATGCATATTTTGGATTAAACACAGAAATTCTATAAATTATGGGATTAAAACTATCAAGACGTATAATATTATACTGAATTATGTAGTTTTAACAATGATTTCATGATTTCTTAATTATTAAAGTTGTAATTTTTTTTTGGAATTAAGATTTATTCCCTAGAAAACAAGAAAAAACATACGTTCTCTCAAGTTGTGTATAAAATTGTTTGGAAAACATGAAAATTTTACGGGTAATATGATTGTTTTCATTGATATCAGTAGATTTAAGAATAAAAATGAAGAAACCTACAAATAATAAAGTAATGTTGATATAATCAGTTATATTTCTACGTTTTAAAACTTATTACACAGAGTTTTCTATTAAATAAGATAAAATTCATCTATTTTTGTCCAATTTTCTGTCGAAAACGAGGTATTTCAGGTCAATATCTTGGATTTTAACAACGGAATTTAACAAACTTACAAATAATTAATTTAATTTCATGAAAACTTTCATATTTCTACGTTTTTTCTACGAATTTACACAGCTTTTTCTATGAAATATGAAGAAAATCATCTGCTTTTGTCCAATATTCTATAATTTTTTGTTGAAAATATGATATTCCTGGTTGAAATTTTGGGGTTTTAACAAGAACGTATAAATTATCAGCTTTTTTTTTATTGGAAACAGTAATAATTCTACGTTTCAAACTAATTTTATATATTTTTCTAGGCAATAGTAAGAAAACCTTCTATTTTGCTTAATTTCCTTTACATTCCTTTGAAATCAAGGTATATCTGGTTGATTTCTAGAGTTTTTAACTATAACATTGAACAAACGTATAAATAATCAACTTATTTTGAAGAAAACTTTCATATTTCTGTTTCTTTACGAAATTACACAGGTATTTCTATGATAAAAGAAGAAATTGATCTGCATTTGTGTAATTTTCAATAAATTTCTGTTGAAAACATGGTATTTCTGGTTGATTTCATGGGGTTTTAGTAATAAAATTGAACAAACGTACAAATAATCAACTTATTTTGATGAAAACTGTCAAATTTCTATATTTTTCTAACAAATTATACAAGCTTTTCTATGAAATGGCAAGAAAATTATCTACTTTTTCCTAATTTTCAATAAATTTCTTTGAGAACATTTCTTAACTTAATTCATTTATTAGTATATCTTAAGTTAAGTTCATGCGTTTTTTACATTAAAATCGGTTATATTTCTATACAGCTTTTAAACAAATAGTCAAAGTTTCGGTGTCAAAAAAAAAGAAAACCTTCTAAATTTGACTAATTTTCAATAAATTTCTTTTGAAAATATGAAAATTAAGAATCCATGTTAATTGATTATAATTTTTTTTACTATAAAAATGGAACCAACGCTAACGTACAGATAAACACTTTATGTTTAAGAAAACTATCAGATATCTAATTTTTTTAATAACCAAGTAATGAATCAATTAATCCTCTAAAATACCAACACATGTTCTTTTTTTCAAAATATTTCTATACATTTCTTTAAATTACCTGAAAATTATGCATTAATTACGGAACTACTGTCAAATATCCAATGAAAAATGTCATAATATCCGAGAACATGATGAAAATTTACCAACTTAAATATGAGAATAAATAAATAATACAATTTACAGGCCAGGGATGAGCAACCAGCGGTTCGCCCAATATATTCTTGCGATCCCCGAAGAATTTATGCACAAGAGCGACACAAAAAAAAGGTTGCCCACCCCTGATAAAGACCAGATTATAAATAGAAATCTCCAAAACAAGTCTTTAACATCTTTACATAGATGTTAAAAAGAAGTAATTTAATAAAATTTGCAAACAATTGAACTAAAAATACCTAAAAATGTTTTAAAATCGATGCAATTATTTAATTAACTGATGTTTAAAGGTATGTCGTGATGAGTGGAACGAATTACAGGAGATAATATTCCCACGCATTTGGGAATCACCATTGGAATTCATTCTCATCGCCAGATGACTGTTACTCATCTTGTTTCCACACTCTCCCCTGATTGCATTTTAAATTTTCACAATTACGGTGTCGTACGGCGTGTACGGTGCAATAGAAATGAAGGTGATACATTTTAGGTAGCGTGTTGAACTGCTACAGATACCGATACAATGAGCGTACCATATGGAATGACCACTTTGCCCCTAACTAATCATCCCCTTATTCCCTACACCACACCTATACGCACCTATACATACACAATGTGATGATGCGTGCTTGTAAATTTTTATACACTTGTTCCTGCCGTCCTGCTGATTAATATCCACCGATAATTAAAGCAACATGTTGCAGGAGCGCAGGATGTTATATACTTCAATACATCAACCCCAACCCTCTCGAAAACGTTTCGTCCTGTAACTGAGTGTGTGTGTGTGTGTGTATGTGTGAATATGTGTAAGTGTATATGTGTATTATCGGTATGTGTGCGAGTGTGTGTGGTTGTGGGAATTTTTTCGAAAAAATGTTTTATTAGCTTCTCAGTTTCGCAGTTGGTTCGTCATAAAGCATGCCCACTGTGAAACCGACGAAACCGAAATATTTCGTGCCGTGCAAATTGTTTCGGTGCCGCATTTTTTGCAGGAATTTTTGCCGATTTCGCGGCATAATAAACAAATGCGTCGCACGCAGACATACCAATCTTACTCACCCCTACTACGCCCTGAAACGGCGCAAAAGTATGTGATAACTCAGTCGACGTAACAACCCCCAGCAGGGAAAAGGTGGGATGGTACGATGAGTTCCGGTAATCACACAACATCTCGATATCAAAACATTTTTAATAAAATCGCACTCGCCACGCATACGCGTAATAATGCGTGAGGGTCTCCAACCCTTGGAATTAGGGTCGATGAGATGCGATACGATGAGATGAGATGATCATATTGCTGTTATTAATATGCTGCATTCCATATTTGGCAGTCATGCGTTGTTTTTATCTGAAAAATTCTGAAGTATTTCAAGGTAATTTGTTGAAATAAAGTAGAAATACGAAGGGAAAACGCTGATATTCTTTGGTATAACTTAATTAAATTGATTATGTATTCGTTGGTATGTTTTAATTGTTAAAAACTCATGAAATCGACCAACAATCTTTTTGGCGTAATTTATTTTACCAATTTTCATCAGTTTACTGGATATTTTCATACTTATTATTTAGTAATTGCAGAGTAATTCAGTGATTAATTCTAAATTATCGTTTTCTTCAAAGAAATTAATAAAAATGTTTCGAAGAAATGCTTAATGCCTACGTATTTGGTAGGATAAATTGCTTAAAAACTTGAAAATCTGAAGAATTTTAAAAATAACTTCATTGGTTTTGTAAGTCAAAAATAAATTCTATTCCGAAAGATTTCGAGAATTAGGCTGAATTAGACTTTTTTGTAATTTAATTGAGAGACATCGGTTATTTATTTAATAAACATGGGAATATGATTGATTTCATAAATATGAGTTGATTAAATTAACCGCGTTTATTTCGTACTATTGCTTTTCAATTTTGCGTACATGATTGAGAGAATTCCACTGAACCGATTTAAGTGAATAATAACTCATTTTATAGACAGTTAATTTCTCAGGAATATGCCTTCATTTAATATTTGAAAAAAAAAGGAATATTTACTTACTTTTTTGTATTATTAATTTCGAATTTGCATGAAAAAAAGTGCAGATTAAATTTAAAATTGGTATGGAAATATGAAATATCAACATTTTCTTCAGAATAATCCAAGTATCATGCAAATTTAATTAACGTTCCAACAAATTTTTGTTTTTTTTTTCTTTTTTGAACAAAATTAAGAACTCTAGAAAGTACGCAGCCGAATGAATATTTAAAAAAACGTGACGATATAGACATTTTATGTTTAAGGAAAAGATTTCTATACTTTTTTAAGTAAATTATCAAACTATTGATATACAAAATTGTCAGTCAAATATAACCTTAACATTTCTTTTCAAATGTTCGCGTTTTGTTTTTGTCGTTTTTAATAATTGCAAAATCTACCTTTAAAGTGTTTTCTCGTTTTTTTACTTTGCGCATATGATTAAGAAAAATCTATTCAACTGATAAATCAATAAAAATGCCCTTCTGATAGATAATTAAATTCTCTAGAATATGATATCATTTTTTTAATGTATATATA
>JAODAC010001913.1:0-37313 GCA_027575185.1 Mimaenictus wilsoni
CAACAATAACAACAACATCACATTTACAATCGCAATAACATGTAAACAAAAATAAACAATAAAAAGATAAAAATGTACTCCAGGCTGAAGGACCAGTTAGGTCGATGGTCAGGTCTCCGGACCAAATACATTATTATTTACAAAAGTGATCCCATGCACATATATTCAAAAACTAAAATATGCCGCACATCCCTTTGCATCAGTTTCTCCCCGCATATTCTCAATTATCTTGCTGTTTTATAAAAATACTCATTATCCATAATGACTTTTAAGTCCTTCTCTTCCTCCGTATTCATACTTCCTTGTTATAAATATGACCAGTTTGGTAATCATGTCACACGGTATACACATTGACCGAGAGGACGCATTAGATGTACATTAGCGTAAATATTGTAATTTAAAGAGGCAGTGCTTTGCACATTAGTCGTTGAGTAAGAGTGCAACTAACTCTCGGGATCGCTAAATTGAAAAACGATTTCATCCGTCGATCGAGAAAAACACAGCCTCAATCATTGGCTTTATAGCCGACTCAAGGTCACGTACACCACTCATTCGCATATATGCGCCAGTAATCGACGTGTTACACCATCCATAGGCAAAGTGCGAAATAATATTGCATACGATTCGCATTTGCACGGAAATTAATTGCGTATTACTCAATTGGATTCGATAAACCTGTTGTACTCGCTTGCAAGTCATCTTCACGCACGCCTCATGTGTGAAATTGATTGATAAGCTGCGAATGAGTAACAAGAAATAAGCGAGGAATAATAATAATAAACAGGAAGAAGTGGGCAATAAAATAAAATGTGTTATTACTGTCAAGTATAATTAAGTCCTACAAATTGTTAGACAATTTTTCTAAGGCTTAAGGCTAAGGAATATTAATGACAAATGCCACATAAATTTTAAAATTGTTTTCTGTATTGACACAAATTGTTTTATAATTTAAACTAACAAATTCAGTTCACTTCTGCTGAACGGTACGGTACCGTAGTGCGATATTAGTTACAATAGTATATTAGTCAGTATATCTGTACGATGGTGAATTATTCTCACAAATATCTTTGTAGGGTGGTCATATACACATTTACGGTTAAATGTTGGATAATTATTGAGAAGTATATCGTGCAGTGAAACGTCTTTTGCAAATAATGTCAAGTTTTAGGTTTTTCATTTTTTTTTTCATATTTCCCATCTTGCTAGGATTATAAACCATACACCAATCGATTCATCGTGAAAATTTTCATTTGTTTAATTAGCACCGAATCATGAAAGTTGATCTAATAACGGCGGCGATTTCACTGACAGAAAAATGACTTGAAATTATTTCTTCTAAAATTTTCCTTTTATTTAGATTCACCTTCCTTCAATATATACAATATACCATTCGACTCAGAATGAAATTTGCCACAGTTTAATGCAAAAACTTTTTGGATAACATCTTTAGGAATCATATTATTTATCATTGAAATTTACTCTAATAACGTCAACTTTGCCGATCTCAAAAATGACTTATCCTTAACATTTCATTTTTATTCACATTTTCCTTATTTCTAGAAATATAAATCATGCACCAATCGATTCAGGGTGAAAACTGCTTTAAACTCCTTTATTTTTAAACTACTTTATCACTTAGAACCGATGTTAGAAATCTTATAAGTTAAACTTAATAACGGCGACATTTTTGCTGTCAGAAAATTGACTTGAAATTATTTCTTCTAAAGATCACACTTTTATTTACATTTGTCATATTCCAATGTATACATATCATATACTAATCGATTCAGAATTAAATTTGTCACAAACAAGTGAGACAGCCATTCCATTCTCTAAAGTAAATGTTATAGACTGCTGAATTAGAGTCAATTTTTTAAAGACATCCAGAGATCCAGAAAAATTGTACATTGGACAAACGGGACGCAACTTTCTAACCCGATTCAAAGAATACCTCCGAATAAATTCTTCTAATACCCATATTTCAGCGTTGACCGATCATTTAGTATCAGCAGATCACCACTGCTTCATTCACAATCTCAAAATGTTACACCTAGATAAAAAGGGTCATAAATTGAACGTTCTAGAGGCGATCTACATAAAGGAAACAATCGAAAAAAAACAGGTCAGGTACTGAATGACCAACTCGAATTACTTGAAAACACCCCACTCACCCGTGCACTTAGTTCTAAATATAAATCTAAGTATCAATAGCATTGTAACTTCAAGGTACCGATGATGGCGTGAGCCGAAATGTACATTGTTTGATAACAAGCGTCAAAATAAAACAGTGAAACACAGCTCTGAGTTTGAAGATATTTTCACACTGAATCGATTGTTACATGATTTAGAATCGTAACAATATGGGAAATATGAAAAAAATGCGAAAAGAAAACCGGAAAAGACGTTTTTTACACGATATATTTCTCAATCATTACCCAACATTTAGGCGTAAATATCTATAAAAAACCAAACTGTATTTAAAATGGCCATTCTATAACATGCAGTTTACAACATATATTAAAACAAAGCTTAAATTTCACGTTTTAGTTCCTCATTTTGCCGTGATATGGTACCGATCGCTTAAGGCGTCATTCAGACTGACAATGAGAATATCTCAATTGTCCGCCACGGAATTGAATGAAACTTTTTGTATTGCGCACATAGAGGAATAATTTGAGTTCACGGGATTTTACGCTGTCTTGAGCCGTTCCCACAAAAAAAAAATTTCAAAGTTTGGTCGCAATTAAAGCGTGGTATATATTACTTTAACATCAAGCTTTGACGGTTCCTAGTGCAGTGGTTAGCGTGTTTGCGTTGTCGGTGGCGAGTTCAGATTTTGCTTGCGGCGAACTTTTTTTTTACATAACAATTTTATATTTAACAAAAAATTATATAACAATAAAAAACACAAAATAATATAGATATTGTTTTATCTATTTCTTCAGAAAGTATTGCTGCAAACCATGTATTTTGTGAATGGTTATGTTGGGAAATTGATTATGTTCCATGTGTTATGAAATAATACTAATTAGATAGAGTGTTTTCTTAATATTGAATTAGAGTTTCTTAATATTGAATTATTTCTATATATGTACTACATGTACAATAATTTTCATACAATTCTGTGTCGGACAATTGAGGTACTTTCCATGTAAGAGCAAAATTATCACTTACCTTGTAAGTGAGCCTTCATATTACCTGCCTCTGGCTTCGAGCTTTTATGTCTTTTATGTCTCCTTGTTTGACTAACGTATTTATAAAGATATGAGAAATCATATATGGTATGTATGACATTCGTTATTCAACGTTACCCTGGTAATTAAAAATGCACTATTATTTCAAATTTACCTGCAACTTTAACTTCACACGGTTAGAATATTGCAAAGCTGGTAGACAACGTGGATAATCTTCCACGGTGTCATATATTTTCTAATTATTTTCTCTAGTTGAATTATATATCTGTAATTGACTTTGTTTTTCAATTAGATAACCAGAAATAATAAACTCCTTATTGTTGTACGTACTACGTTTATTCATTATTTGCTTAAATGAAATCTATTATTATCAACTAGTAGAATATGATTGACAGGTAATTACGTATTGCTAACTTGAGTATCCCATTAGTGGTCAACTATGAATTAAACGTGAAATTTCCTGTTGAGCTAGGAACTCCCTGACGTTCCATAACAATCTGAACTGATTGTGAGCAAAGTCCATTTCGTCGTCTCTTTGTAAGTGAAATTAACATCGCGAACATAAAGTTAAATAACGCAGAACAGGAATAAAAAACGATCGTAAATCCACACTGCCAGTTTCCAGGCGCTTACGGAGCGACGTAATGCGTCCACGGAACGAATCGATTTTTTTATAAAATGTGATTACGATTGTGAATGCTAATAACGCAAAGTTTAGAAACAAACAACAAAAACACGTTATTAGCTTTGAATCAGTTATAATCATGAATGTGACTCACATCTTGTTCATTTGCAAATTGTTAGGTTGTGGTCTTGCTAGAATAATTTAGAGTTAAAAGCACATATCTATTAAGAGTAAATTTCATCTACGATTTGATAGTTTTCGAATAATTGTTATTGATATTTTTCTAGTATAATATAATTAATAATTAGTAATATGAATATAAAATAATATGTAGAATATGAATATGTAGGAATAAAGTTCATTTTCAAATGATATACATTTTGATTTGAACAATTGATGCATAATGCTTTTTGTCGTAACAATTTATGCTGTATCATTATATAATTCATATGACAAAATTAATACTATTTATAAAAGAAACTATATAAGGTAATTTTAAAATTCAAAATAATAATAGTTGATATATTTTATTGTCTATCGAACATTCGGTCTTTCCGACATGTATTTACATTTTTTTGTATATTTTTTGTTTACAATGTTATTTATTATTGATCTTGTTGAAGATTATATGGTGTTGAATAGTGTGTGTGTGTGTGTGTAGTAGTAGTAGTAGTAGTAGTATGTTGTAGAGTGTGAAGTATTGAGAGTTGCATGTTATGATGCATATGTTAAAAGTTTAATTGTTGAAAGTTGATTGTTGGTTGATTGTTGGTAGGGTAGAAGTATGTGTGATGTATAGGTGTGTATTATAATTAATTATTAATTGACACTGATGAATTGTCCACCCCGGGGACGCGAACCCGTCTGTCTGCGTTGTAGACTAACGCTCTACCCACTGGGCTGCCCAGGTGGGCTTTAAAATTCAAACAATATGTTATGCATTATCGTAATATATTTGCAAAAACTAATGGGTCATTTGTTCATTTTTATGAGTGATGAGATGGTGTATCGATGCTATAGATTGTTACAGCGACGATGTGGGCGGGCGATAATTTCGCGCTGACGAAGTGAATATCGATGAAGTTGTTTTCGATGAATTGACCCGCCAATATTAAGATACATAAGGTTTGCTCGGATCATTTTGAAATAGTTGAGATAAAAACTGAGTAAAATCGACTATAACACATTAAGGGTAGTTAAGGTACATCATTTATTTCATAAGAAGATGTTTAAATATGTTTTATTAAGTTGGCAGTTTGAGTAGTCATGTTATAAAAATGATTATAAAAATATTTTTTCCCGTTCCTGTTGTTGGCTGTTCATATTCGAACAGCTGTTTCAAGTACACGATCTGCACTGAAATGTGCATAGTACCGAATAGCTGCGAGCGCTTTGTTCGCACGCCGTAGCGCCGTTACGCGCCATTGCCTTGCAGCTTTACTTACCTGTAATTGTTGAATGATACCAAAACAATAAACCAACCTATTATTTTTTTTTTCATATAATAGTTGTAGAAAAAGAACTAGGAGTCCATACACAAGGTATGTTATACTACTAGATTTTAGAACAGATAAACATGTTTTGCGGTAATATATTTCGATTAACGGTGTAATTATGCTAGATTTGTTGCAAATTATTAATTCAAGACGTCTTAATCAAATTTATTTTGCCACAGTATCTACGAAAAATATAATAAAAAAAGACGAGTATGCTTGTGGGATTTTGTTGTACCACAAAACATGAAATGAAATATAAGATGAATGAGATTAAGGTAACGAGGAGATCAAGGCGGAAGCGGCAGCTGGAGACGATCGGCTCGTACTGGTCGACGGCCGGTAGCGAACTCAGTGGCGGCTGCTAGCGCCGGTGTAGTCGTTGGAGGTTGCCGGTGAGCTACTCGGTGTGGACTCTCTGTGACGGCGGACTCTTTGGTGGCGGCAAGTGGTGTCGGGCTGGCTGTTGGTGGACTTCGGTGACGATCTTCGGTGTCGAGCTGATTGAGTGACTTAATGAATGTGATGACGAAATGCCGACTATTTACAGCAGGTGAAAATGCTGACGGGACCATTTCTTTAGTTCGTCACAGCAGAACACGTGGTCGCGATCACGCTGCGCCGTGTCGAGTTTGAGATGCATTTTCTATATTTAGTCTCGGCGGATGTTGATTACGTGCAGATTATAGTTTATTGACGTTGATTGTGATTGTGGTTTGTTGACCCTAATTTTGTTTATGCGGCAATGTATTGCCGCCACATGCCTTTAACCAAAATTAAAGTGATCAGTAGTGGGTTTTTATCATCAGCTTTCATTTGTTTATATATTGTCCAGTCCCTGCAATGGTTGGACAAAATTAGAAAAGTACAAATATAATATAATAACATATACTTTGTAGTAATTTATCTAATAATCGCCTTTTTTCGTGGCACTTTACTTCTTTGAGTTATTATACAAACTGAAAATCTCGACATGGAACAAAGAATCGTCACTGTCACTGTTTGTTTGAAATGTGAAACGCCCCAGAAAGGGTTAAATTAAAAGAACAAAATGTGTAATAAATCCCTATCTCTCAAGTTGAAATAAAACACACATTTTCAAATAAGAATAGATAAATTCGGATAGTTTATTTCTGATATATGCGTCGCCAAAAATCGTAATGCTTTCTTTTTCACCATGTTTGGTCTATACCTAGATACTTTGAATTGATATAAAATGATCAGAGATTTTTATTTTTACCGATATATACTGATATATACACTTATAAATTAATTGTGACCATTGTATTGCGTCAACTTTCAGAAGAAGCGGAGTATATTATACAACGAGCATGTAATGCTATTCGTTGTTTACGAGTATGACAAATTGTGGCACGAGGCGAAGGCGCATACTACAAGTGGAAATAATAACGGGTATATTTAGTTTTCTGGTACTGAAGTTTCTGTAGGTTTCGGTTAATAAGGTACGAAGCACGTGCGAAGTACGAATTTTTTTGGCGGCTAAACGCGGATACAAGATTAATAGCAAGGTTAAGAGGAGTAGAGTCGGAAGAGTTTAGGATAGGACTAGAAGTGAGGCAAGGGTGTCCGTTAAGCCCACTATTTTTTAACATCCAAATTTGTGAGATGATTGAAGTTCTGAGGAAGGGACAGGATGCAGTGATAATGATATATACATTTATAAATTAATTATGACCATTGTATTGCGGCAACTCTCAGAAGAAGCGGAGTATATTATACAACGAGCATGTAATGCTATTCGTTGTTTACGAGTATGACAAATTGTGGCATGAGCCGAAGGCGCATACTACAAGTGGAAATAATAACGTGTATATTTAGTTTTCTGGTACTAAAGTTTCTGTAGGTTTCGGTTAATAAGGCACGAAGCACGTGCGAAGTACGAATTTCTTTGGCGGCTAAACGCGGATACAAAATTAATAGCAAGGTTAAGAGGAGTAGAGTCGGAAGAGTTTAGGATAGGACTAGAAGTGAGGCAAGGGTGTCCCTTAAGCCCACTATTTTTTAACATCCAAATTTGTGAGATGATTGAAGTTCTGAGGAAGGGACAGGATGCAGGGGTGATAATTGGAGCTAGAAATTATGAAAGTAAGAGCGCGATGCATACTAATTGTAAGTTGAAAAAATTTGATGGCGGCACATTTAGATTCATCCTGTAACTAGACATCACCTTACAAGAAGTGGTGAACGTAGAAGTAAAGTATTTTTTTCTTCGATTTTGGTCGACTGTGGATCACGTGAAATAGTTTCCCATGATTAGGTTTCTCTCCTCTTTCTTCTCTTCCAGTACCTCTTCATTCTTTCTTCATGTTGATTTTTCCTTGTTTCATCCATTTTGTTCCAGTTCTGTTTAGAGAAATTTTCATCATGCGCTATTTGAAATTGGGTTTGGGGAATGGATAGGTGTCAATTCCATGGTTAAAACTGAAATTGTAAGTCCCAGACTGTTGGTTCATCCGCTCCTAACATGGAGACAGCCCATGTTTGTTGCCGTTCACTATGAATCAGAGTTTGGTCCGCCCCGGGTATTTAATTTATCCGGTACCACCGATATCTGGGAGGCTTTCCCCTATCCACCACCTGGCGATACGCCCCTCACGGTGCTTTTTAATATTTTAATGTAATTATTACTATTTCTGGATAATTTAATTCAATTTCCATAAAGAAACAGAAACTTCGATGAATACGTGAGTTCTTTTTTTGTTACAACGAACCTACATCACTCTACAATCTCGTTTTTACGACTCCGTCTTATAATTCCACTCGAGTGTTCGTGAATTATAAGTTTGAATGTGAATTGCGAATGTAAAGTTCACGTGTTTGCAAAAACAAAACACACGCGACGTTGACGCTAATTAACAACGTATTTATTGCGCTTGGTCGTGATTTGTGCACGGTATTTGGTTAGGTGTGTAGTGCGAGCATTATTGGCGCTGTTTTTCATGCACGCAAATAACACATGTTGCGCAATGATTACACACATCAGCATTGAAATTTTAGTTTATACTGTGGTTATTGATTTATATTTTCATTTACCTGTAGCGGAGAGAAATAAAGGCGCGTAGTTATAGCCGGTGTAAATCGCGCGTCAAAAACGATTAAATGCGATTTTAATTTTCGGTTAGCGAATAATTTGATTTGTACTGTTGATTGCTGTTGTAATTTTTTTGTGCGAAATGTGTGGAGTGTATGATTATCGATACATCAGTTTCACTGATTCATTAACTTTCTATAAAAATATATTATTGTAATTATTGTTTGCCAACTGCACAATTTCATGAATTTATGATAATCGATTTATTATGATATTCCTTATGTTTTGAAGGAGAACTTTTTTTCGACCGCGTTGGGAGTAAACTGGAGAATGTGAGGCGAATTGCACAATGGCCAATTTTTGGTAAAAACCGCGACATGAATCAATAATTCGAATATTAAGCACTTCTTTCAGAAGCTCTATTTTCTATCTATTGTAATTATATTATTGTAGTGTGTTTTAATTAATTTGGAAATGTCGCCTGTTTTCCGTGTTTATGTCGGTATATATGTAGTTTATATGGCCGCCTGAAATATTTTGGTCAGTTTTTCAGTGTGAATCTTCATTTTCGTCTCAAATTACTCCCAGAAATATGTACTATCAAATGATACTAAATTCTTTATTATTTGTTTGGAGAGGGGAGGGGGGATCCATTTATGCGATATTATACGATACAATACTTCACGGGGACGTTAATTTAACTTGAGAGATAATTCTATTTTTGTTAATTTTTAACCAGTTAAGTGTGTTTGACGATTATATCCGTCATGGAAAAATGGCAGAATTTTGCATTATGACTGCTACATAGTAGCAAGGTATTAAGATCACGACGCAGAGTATTAAGATCATTTCAAAATATCCTGCTTATCAAGTATTTTGTTTTTGAGAGGGTGATAAACTTGAAGGTTGAAATTATATGCAGACTTACATAACAGGAAAGAAGCCAATCGATTCAAACTGCATGTAGCATATTGTCGTTCTTTAATGATAGTCTTCTTAAATCAGGTATAGACAATAAATCAAAAGCAAAAAGGTTATGTCATTCAGAGCAATAAATTAAACGAAACTGTTTATTAACATTTCAAAACTCGTCGCTGGTCGGACACACCGAATACACCCGATTACTTACTAGCGCCATCTAACAAATTGGGTTGAATTAAACAAATTTTGTTTCAAGGTCACTAATATAACATGGGCTCCTCTATATTAGGTTTTCTCTGGACTGCTGTATCCGTCATCCGTAAAATGTTGTTATCATTTGTTATTTAAATTATAATTCCGATCGAAAACTAAATTATATTCGAAAATTTTAAAATGTGTAGAGTTACAATAATAAAATGGGTCGAGTAGATTTAAGTGATGGCATAATTATTGCATACTCAACAGCAAGAAAAAGGTTAAAGAAATATTTTTAAAAAATTCTCCACCTTTTAGATGTTATATGTTTAAATTCATATTTAATTTATAAAAAAGGCGGGAAGAGTAAACTTTCTATAAGAAAATATTGGGGATTCAGTTGCATCGAATCTCATCGAAATCAACATTATAAATTCTTAATTTCTACAAATATTTGTTTTTTTAGTTTCTCGTTAATTATGTATAAATATGGTTTTACCTTTGATCCATTTGGTAAATATTACTAATAAATTCATACATTTTCTAAATTAAAGTCGTCTTTTTGACCCAATATTTCAACGGTGCCACTCTGTGCGGATATGCGGTGCGGATATAGTGAAATATCCGTCATCGCTTGATTATCGCGACACACCCTGGGGCGCATTTTTCAAAATGATTGGCCCAGTTAACTGGTTAATTTAACCCTTAACACATATTGTAGAACATCTACCATAGCCTGTGAATAACAATAAAACAATAAACCTAAGGCAAAATCATTCTTTTAGCAGGATGTGCTACGATAATTTATAAATCCGGAAGTTGAACATCCCATGAAGAGGTTTAGGACTGTCAAAGGAATCATTCTCTACCATTACTATACATTCCACTAACACGAATTACGGGCTGTTCATAGTATAGATAATTATAATAGATATACTGAATTTGGATGGTATTGCCAAATTTTTTAAATGTTTGATCCGTATGAGTAGCAATTTATCGGAAATGCAAAGATTTCTCAAACATAGTAAGTTCTAACCCTCATTTCAAAACGTGCATCATATTTCTCAAATGATTGAACAATAACAATGTCATCTCTTTTACTTCGTCGTGGGCCCTATAACCAATATTTTTTAATAATTACACAAAATGTGGATGAGTTTACCTTGTTGTAGAGAGGTTATGTTATGTTAGGTTAGTATTAGGAAGCTGTACGAGCATATTTAGGTTGGAAGTGCTTAGAATATAGGTTTCCAAACTTTCTATAGCTACATCTCGCCTTTTTAATACATTATTTTAACGGTCCCCATGTTTAAATTATGCTTTCGTGATAATGTGCACCTGTTCCGTAATTGTTCAGTTGGTTGCCTAGGGTAGACAGCGTATGCAGCGCCAGTTAACTCAAGTTGATTGCACCGATGCGCGATGACGTCGGCGTCGTGTCGGGGGTGCGCTCAGTAGCATTGCACGGGGACTGCTCACTATAAAAGTGAGGAACACGTAGCCCTCAGTCTATTCTTCGAAATAGGGTGGTTAACCCTGGCATAGGAATCCACGGGCGCAACTTGAACGCAACCATTGCCGAGGATGAGGCCACATTCGTAGCTCAAGCCTAGGATTAATAAGAAACCCTCTTAAACGGAGCGCTCTTCGCCACATGCGGCCCACGGGTGACGACTTTGACATCTCTGCTAATCGAAATCAGAGGCATATTCAAGTTCTCTTTTGTATGCTCTTGCTTATATTTGATCGATGAGAAATAATTGCACATAAAACACTTTTTACTTCACATGCCCACTATATTCTGGCAGAGAATATATATTGAGTATGATTGTTAGATTAGTAACGCTTTTTAACAATTTATCACGCGTTCATCGGCGCGGCCTTTCTGAAGTAGTACACAAATTAGCAAAATTTTTGTTGGAATCGTTCATCGTTTCGTGGCTTTAAAATATCCTCATTATGTTTCAAACAAGATAGCTGACTAAGTATATAGATCAAGGGAAGGAACATGGCCGCCATTCGCATCTGAAGAACAATTAAACGAGATGAATGTTGGCGCTCACTGGGATAAAGTAGCACGTAATTTGTAGCTGTGCGCACGTTGCAAAGATTGGTTTGTTTTTGTATGAGATATCAGATAATAATGTCCCCTAACTATTCGTATTTTCTAAGATTAGTCAATTACTCATAAAAAGGAGTTTTCTTGAACTTATTTTTGTTGCTTCTCCTCGGCCATGAAGTTGTCGATCACGCTTTGCATGTTCTCCATTAGCTCATGTCGGTCGGATGGGGATGAAAGCATTGTGGTAGTTGCTGTGCGGATGGTTCTTGTAATTCTGGAACAATTGCATTCCTTTCAAACTGTACCATACGTTCAGTAAGCATCGAATCTTACTTTGCGCCTGTAACTGGGTCGATTTCTTCTATAACCGTCTCCGTAAATTGTGGTTCAGGATAGAAGTCATCTAAAAATATCTGAAAACATTACTAACAATTTCGATTGCTGTAATTTACAACAAATGTGATTATTATATGGTGGATAAAGTATGTGGCGTGTTGATTTACAAAAGTGTGAAGTACAAAAAGCCTGTAATATGTAACAACACATGTATATGTTTTATTGTTAGTCTCAAATATTGGTACATTTAACCCTTTCGTCCCGAGCGGTAGATATATGTACCATCAACATTCGAAAAATTTTGAAAGTTTTAACTTGCATTATATATCAATGACGAATGTACAATTGCAATGTTTTGAGTTCAGGTGGGATTCCCCGCTTTTTCTGAGTATTTATTACGAATATTAGGTTAGTTTTTACTTAATTGCAATAACGTGCGCACGTGATCTCGAGAATAAAATGTAATAATAAAGTGCAAACAAAGGAAATAAATAGCAAATCTTATTTGAAGGGGCTAAATAGATAACAATTTACTGTCAACTGGAAAGGTAAGCTTCTTTGTTTTGTTTTATTGAAAATATGCATGTTATTTCGATGCCGTACATATGTGTAAAATCACCGTCGTAAATTAACCGCGGTAAATTCACCGCTAAGAAAAATCACCGCTCTCCATGTCTCCTTAATTTCGCGCTCTTTAATAACAAGTGCCCCTAAATGAGCAACTTCTTCTGCCCTATATGAGTTTCAATCATTTTCAAGGAATATTTCGCAATTAATTAGCAAACAAGTTCAATCAACAACGATTTGATAACTCATGATACACAGTCACGAAGGCAATTAACTTCTTAACGCTTATTGTTATTTCGGTGAGGAAGTCAGGCACCAAAATTTTCTGTACTCATCTCATGTTTCACAGCTGATTTATTTTCATTACGATAATATGATATTAATCTGATTGTCTTAACTTGGGCACCTTCGTTTTAGACGTCAATTTCATTCCTGTTTTTTTTATTTACACGTGGAATATACCATCAATAGTCGTCTACTATTTTGAAATATCGAAATAATGTGTTGTTTAATTATTTTAACACAATGTATTGCACTATACATGCACTATACGTTGTATTGCACTATCATCGGTCATCCGATTTAATGACGGCGTGCTCGCAGTGTGAGGGGTGTACAAATAAGATTATCCACGATTACGCTAATTATCCGGGCGCGTTCCTGTGGTACGTGCGTATAAACGTTGTCATTCGATCTGCATATATACAGTCCGTTTTGCGTTTATACTTCATAAATCAGCCAAAATTCTCTATATTTGTAAAATATTACAAATTTGATATATTGAGCGATAGTCTCATCTGGACTTCACTGATATATTTAGTACCGACGGAAGTCAATACCGATTCAGGTATGATTGCGATGTATATCCGAAAGTATCATATTTTGCAGATATTTTTCACTATTCATTAATTTCTACAGTTATGGCCGGCAATGTTGACTTTGATTTAATTATTCCTGAAAATCTAATGGTAAACTAACATTCTGTAACGAAAAACACTTTTTAGTAAATGAACTTCTTATCAATGTAGCATTTTCTAACAAAATAAAGATATAATAATGAAAGTGTCGGTGGAAACAAAAACAATATTAATCAATCCCTCTGTATACACACTGTGTACACACTGTATAGTTAAATCGAAATAGGCATGTGTTTCATGTACGCGTTGCACATGTGTTCGTAATACGTTCGCTTCGTTTCCTCGTAATTCATAATTAATTGTTATTTATCGTCAGTGTAGGTGGCGCTGCTGTTGAGCCTGCGCTATGCTCATCCATGTACACGTGTGTTTAGTTTGCAGCCTACACTTACACGACCACTACTCTAACGAGTGAGGCGCGACAATGTGTTTTTTTATTTATGCAATGTCGGGAGGCGAGCTCGCCCCGGGCAGCAGAATGTATGGGTGAGTGAGAAGAGTGTTAGCTGAAGGGCGAATTACAGTGGATGTAAAAAAAACGGACGCCTGGCGAGATTTATGCCACTGTTTGGTGATTCCAGATTCCAGACGCGATTCTCTAATCACCAAATTACAACACAGGGCTGTATTTAGTTATTATAGTATTAACGTTGCGTGATTTATGTTCACATAACAACATCGTTTTGATTCATTTTATCGTATAGTCGTATAATTGCAGACATTTCGAGTTTTATGTTTTTTGAAGATTTATTTATTTTATAGTTACATGTGAATTTTGTAATTTATTGGTATTATCAGATTTTGTTGTGTTTTTTCCCGCAATTTGTTTTTATTGAAGTGATTACTTCTTGTTTGTCGGTAAACCGCTTCGTTAGAAAACGATAGCGGAAGTATTGACGCCCATCTGCCTTATTTTGGGCGTTGCCCAACCTGAGCAAGAGGCGCTTCAAAAAAGGAGGATATATACATCATGTCCATTATATATACAACCCAGGTTATCGGGAGGTACTTTGGAAATAAGGGCAGAAGTGGGAGTCAGAAGTCATTGCTGGCTAGGGCTAGGTGAGGATCAGAGAAGAGAAGAAGAAAGGTATGGATGGGGCAGGAATACACAAAATGTGTATTTTGTATGTCAGGGATGGACATATGCGAACACCTGGCAAGGGACTGTGAAGGTGTTGAGTTAGTTGCCTAGAGTGTACTGCGCTTGCAGCGCCCGTTAACTTAAGCTTGTTTGCACTGTTGCGCGATGACCTTGGCGTTGGAAGTGCCCTAAATAACATGGCGCTACGCCATCATAAAAGCCTATTTTCCTCTGGTGAGTTTTGGCAAGTGGATGTTAAGTTTGTTTGTTCATTTTTGTTTTAATAAAAACATTGCGGTGTTCGAAATCGTGTGCTTTGTGAACAGAGATGATGATAGTGGTGATACTTAACACATTGGCTAAACTCAAAGATCTTAGCTTAAAAATATCCAGTTAAGTCTGGTCTCGCGCAATTCCGGAAAATAAATTAATGTTTATAAAAAACCCGACTACCGCGTAACAGAAGGGCTGAAACAATAGGATCATAACAAAGAGGAAGGAATATTGTCGGAAAAAGGCTGGAGGAAAGGGGAAGTGTTCTTTCCATACTCCTGAGGAGCTAATGTGGAACCCCAAATATTTAAATACATTCACCCTTTCCAACTTCTCTCCCAAGCATACCAACTCATCTATACCCTTCCGCCCCCAGGTTTTCTGCACATCATTCATTTCGTTTTCTCACGCTACCTTTTGTTCATATACCTCTCCACTCTCTTTAGCATTGCTTGCATTCCTGGTCTATCTTTCGCTACCAGGGCGATATCATCTGCATAGGCTAGCATCCAGAATTTTTGTTTTCAGACAACTACACCGCCATCCTGTTCGTCCCAAAGAACCTCATCCAACTCCTTACGAATAGCTTAAACAGGATGGGGCTGATAGGACAGCCTTGCCTCACTCCCTTGTGAATGCTTCCGATATTCGCCCTTCCACCCGTGCCATTGTCCATGTTTTTTTATACTTCACATTCATTCCTTGTACAACCGGTACCGTCTGTTTGTCAAAACTCGGCGAGATGAGAATTTCGTACTTTTGGCCTTCTGATCGTTGAAATTCATTAGATATGTCCGCTTTCATTGAAACCAATGTAATAATATACAGATAACAAATCGCTCACATCCCATATCGTACACAAACGATTTTGGCAAAACGTGGCCTGATAAAACTTACTCGTAGTGATATTGAGGTAATTTCTACTCAAGAGGGACAACAAAGTCTGTAACTTAATGATGAGAAAAGAACGAAACCGAAATGTCGATTCGTTCCCAAAATGCCAAAATTTGTAAAATCGAACCGCTGCGGGCCGGCCGCGCGCAGTGCGGCGTCAGATGTATTAGGTGTCTTCTGTCTGCACAGCTTGAGAGTACAAATATGACACACTTCCACCGGGCATCCCTTTTAATTTTATGCTATAAGACGAGATTCACTGGAGATACTGTCAGCAGGTATAATGATAAGAAGGAAGTGATAACAGCAAAAGTACAAACGGGCAACGTCAACCAGCCTGCTAACTAAGATGAATGTAAACCCATAGTGTCATGGGTCTAGTAAGAAACCATGGTAAACAAGTTTCCCTTCTGACTTCCTGAATATAAACAATAAGTATGTTATATTGCATTGTTATATTATATTGCATTGTATTATCTAAAATATGTATTTCTAAAATATATATTCGAACACATGTGTGAATGTGTGTGATTATGTACAGATGTGTGAAAAAAATATGTAACATAATTTAATGAAAGCAAAGGAATATAATGTGCAATTAAAAGCTTAATTACGACCCTGTAACACCAGTCTTAACAGGAACATTCTCGCTAGGCATAATGTTTATTTATCTCGACGAGCATTTCTTTTATTTACCATTATTTTTCGCACATTTTTCCGCCTTTCCGGTGAAGTAATTTTTTCGGTGTGCTACATTCACCGTATACGTACGCCATTAATATTGTAGTGAATTGCACGAAATACCAACCGAGAAATTACAAAACACGGAACTAACCTCGAAATAATTACAACACTACACTAATCTACTCTTGTACTAGTGGAAATTTCAGCGACATTGTTGCTGAAATTTCAGCAACAATGTCGCTGAAATTTCCACGCCACTAAAATCGCATAGTTAGTTGTCTTATTTTTATTCCGGAGTTTAACTTATTGTTAGATAAACTTTGGTTATATTGCAACATTGGTTTCGATTTGGGTTTTCTGCCTCAACTCCCCAACATGTATTAATTATATTCTCCTGATAATAGATCATAACATATTTAATGCTCCAAAGAGACCCCCCACCTCCGTAAATTCTCTCGCCTCACCTGAGACTTGTCCGCAACTCCCTAAGGAGTTTGGGAAGGTTCTATCATTGGAGTGCCTGATGTGGGCTGTTCGGGACTGGAAAATAGCAAAGGGTCTTGTTTCATTGCGTTCATTAACGTCGCCATTGTACAGAGTTACGGTACCACGGATCCTATTACGACTCCGCGCATCTTCTACTTGCGCATTTGCATACTTGTAGGGGGAAGTAAAACTCTTCCTTCAGCACTTTTATACATAATAAAGACTAGAATTCATTCTCGAATCGCACAATAAAGATTCAGTTAACGAAATAATTTTACTTATTCGAATGGCTCTTGTGGTTCTTTAGGTATTGGGGAGGGGTATGAAATGTATGAAATGGGAGGCATTTGGGAGAGTGGCGAGGAATGAAGAGAAACTGATGCGAATCGGAAATGAAAGGCTTGTGAAAAATGTGTGGGAGTGGTGCGTGAGTAGAGGGTCTAGTATGTGGCCGGTGAGGAGAAGGAGGGCGCCCCACCACGTAATAAGGTGGGGCTTTCCAATGTAGCGGTCAGAGTTATATGGACGGAGAGGGGCTGTACGGAAGAAGTCGTGCCGAGAATAGGAAGGGAACTAGAAAAACAGGAGAGACAGAGTACAGTTAGCAGCAGCATATATAACCCGACATTTCAGAAGGTCCAGGTAATTGGGCGAAGACCATGGTACTTCGGAGGCAAGAGCATGTCCCGAATTAAGAGAGTCCGCCCTTGCCGGAGCGAGGTATGGGTCGGAGGAGAGAGGGCATAAGGGTTGGATGGGGCCCGAGAAAACCCGGTGTGTGTTATGTGGGAAGGGCTTGGATACCTGGGAGCACCGGCAGGGGATGCAACCGAGTAGAGGTGTGGTTGAAAGAGACAGGGAAGGGGTTGGCGTCAATCACCACAATGGTGAATGTAAGGAGGAGGAGAGCGGTAAGAGAAGAGACTATTGTTGTATGTGCATAGAGTGAGTATTCGGATGCTCCAATTGGGTTTTTGTTAGTACTTGAATATGTATTTATTTATTATTATTTGTGTTATCGTATTTTCTTGTTGGGTGATTGTAATTACATATATACTTCTTCGAGATTTTCTTGCATTATAATTGTGTTAACTTCGTTGCTTTACGTTATAAAACATTATTACAACATCAAGTCCTGCATGCACAACATCAACCATATATATTTGTTGTTGTTGAATTGAGTGGGTGGTATGATTTTTATTGTGTATTAAGTGTGCAAAATTGAGTCTGTAAAGTAGACTGTGTAAACTGAGGGAGCGGGTGAATGTGTTTTTTGTATGCGTAATAATTCAGATAAGACGAAGGCCTCCTCGAGCACTCGAACCTCGTCCCCTTGATACGCCGATATGCAACCCACTAAACAATTCAAGTGGGCCTATTAAACATTGTCATGCTGCGGAGGTGTGTGAAGTCCGCGTTGAGGTTTTGCTGTTGACCAGAATACCTTCTCCTAAACCTAGATAAAATGGGAAACTCACTCAGTAGGTAGCATGACGGATCGGTTGAAATTGATTGGCATAACAACGGTAAAATAACGACGAGCGGAATATGTTTCACAACGAGAGTATATTCAATACGGAAATTTTATGGAAATTACAAACCGACTCACCAATATATAACAGGCATATTGCGTTTACAAGGAATTTCGAGAGAGTTGGCGCTTCTTGTAGTTCGATACTTGGTAACTCGGAGGAGATTCTTACAGATACCCGAGCAGTTGGACATACTTGAATATTTCGCGACGACTAAACTCTTCCGCACTGATTCTTAAGTTGTTGACTATTTGATTCTACACCAACCACCGCACCGCTATTGTGGCAATGGGTATGTTCACCAATTGTGAACCTGACATGTATCTGACTGCCAACCGCCAACAACCATGAGCCTATGCGTCATGAATCATCGGGGTCTTTCCCGATCTAATATCCTACTTAGCGCATTTACCTTCTGAACCAAGTCTCCCGCTATTGGGGCACGCCAGCGAGTGGCAGCCAACTCGCGCGCAACCGAAGATTCTAGAATATTCTGGAACGTTCTGGAAATACGCTCAAGCATTTGTGACTTCAGCATTTTACTTGTCGCTTCAAGCTTCGTCACGTGCGGTGTTTAGCCAGCAGCCTTAATCGGATTGCTACGTAGGACCACATTGACAATACAATTAACAATTGAATATTTTTAATATTAATAATATTTATAATTATTACGGCTCTTAATGTAATCATTGAAATTTGTATGTGATTCCTTTTGTACCTTAATGAACAACATTGCTGAAGTCATTCTTGAGAAGTGCCTCTTATGCACATTAAAACCTAACGGAAAATATTAATTTGATAACTGGATAATAAGAACGAATGTGTGCTTCAAATCGTGGCGTTAAGTTCATATGCTCGTCGTTTTTTCACGAATCTTTTTTTTTTGAAAATGGTCTGTGAGAAAGCCTTGATTATAGTACCTATTTTAGTAATCGTTTTGTGTCCGATTATTCTTGACGAATTCAATTCTCCATCAAAGAAATTGAAAATATTCTCAGAAGCGGGCACTTTTAGCTGTAAAAATAAAACCAATCAGATACTCCAAATTGTTTTCATTAAATATAATTATTAAAATAAATTAACTAAACATAACCTTGATAATATATATAAACAATTAATAATATTCTCTTATTATTTTTAAGGTTTTCCATCGGAATTATACTACAGGGGCAGTGCAATGTGGGAGACACTTTATGGGATGGTATTAGCATACCCAATCGTAGCATACGTATTCGTACCGGTCTACTTCAGCTTGGACATCACTTCCGTGTATCAGTATCTTGATTTGCGCTTTAAGTCACGCCTCGTGCGCTGTCTGGCTTCTGGGACATACGTGGTTCGACAACTCCTCAACCTAGGCGTCACTGTATTCACGCCCTGTGTTGCCCTTAACACTGTGATTGGAATTCCATACTGGGCGAGCATTTTTGGTATAACAATTATCAGTATCATCTTTACTATCTTGGTAAGTTAAAAACAAATCATATATAACCTAAATTATTACAATTTTTCGTTACAATATTGATGTCCAGTTGCAGTGTTCTCGTATTCGATTCTCTGAATTTTACAAGTCATGTCCTAGTGTCTTATATGAATAATAAATATAAGCCATGTACTTGATATTAAAAAGTACATATGACAGGAGTTAGATTATGACCTATGAAATCAGGTTAAGTCTGCTCTAGTGAGATTAGGTTATAAAATGGCAGATTAAGTTAGATCAGGATTTGCGTATTCAGAACCTGGTAGTTTAGGTCAGAGGTTTCAAAACTTTTATAGCAGCGCCTCCCTTTCTGTAGCAGATCTGTATTGCCATTCAATGGGTTCAGGGTCTTACGCGGTAGTCGTGGTATTTTATAACGTCATAGGCGAGACCTGACTTAACAGGATCTTTTGCTAAGTTCCTTAGCCACTCCCGACACAAGTTATACTCAAACTCACCCTCAATGCGCTAAAGTTCAAACTCACGATGTATTACACAACAACGTCTTTAATACAACGTTCAAGAACACACAAAAATAACAGAGGAAAAGCACAAAGATCACCAGAGGAGAAATACGCTAAAAGCAACATAAATTTTGACTTAGGCATACTGGCGCTGCTAGTGCTGCCAAATACAAAATATATATGTGCAAAACAAAATATAAATATGCAGGCAACTAAATACACAAAGGGTTTTAGGAATAAAATTAGCCAGTACGAGCAGTAGGTAGTTCTGATTCTGATTCTATATCTAATATATTTTGGTGCTTCTGATTCCTTCGAAACATGTGTGGTCCTTCAATTTTTGTTCTACCTATGGAGGTATTTATCGCACTTATTTAGAAATGAAATAAGTCAGTTCGAGCATCTTTTTGCTGGTTCTGATTCTTCTGAAGTATGTGTAGCCCTTCTATTTCTAGTTTCTGATATTATATGTTGCCGATCTTTTACTTGCTTCAGCTATGGAGGGACACTGTGTTACACTGTAGTCGCGGTTTTGAATAACATTAATTTACTTTCCGTTGATTGCCCGGAACCAGACTTAACTGGATCTTTTGCTAAGTTCCTTGAGTTCTCGCGACACTGGTATTACTCAAAGCTCACCACTGACGTCAAAGTTCAAAATATACGAAGTAAAAAAGCACAACGACTTTATTAAAACGGCGCAATAAACACACAAATACCAAAGTAAAATACAAGTTAACACGACAACTCACCAGAGGAGAAATATGAAGAATCCGGCGCGTACCACGCTTTTATGGAGGTGCAGCGCCCCCTCCCCATGTTACATAAGGCACCCCCAACGTCATCGCGCATCGATGCAAACAAACTTAAGTTACCTGGCGCTGCAAGCGTGGTACACCCTAGGCAACCAACTCAACACATTGTTTTATTATTATATGAATTACCCTTAATTTTTTTAAGCAGAGATGGGCTAAGCCCCTCTCCCCCCTCCTCCATCCATCCATTTCAGATGACGTGGGTCTATATGCGGCATGTCAAAAAATAACTCAAATATAACAAAATAATAATTCATCACTGGCCTAGAAGATAAGGAACTGAGTTAAAAATGAAAGTATCTCTTATATATGCATTTACAATCACGCCCATTATCATGAAATATTATACAATAATTTGAATAATGCTACATGCTAAACTCGAAACTGAATGTATATTAGACTTCTTTCTAGTAGCTCGCCAGAGGGCGTCTCTTTTTAAAAGTCCATTACGCCGAGCAAACAAATTTTGCTCGCTCGAGTGTGCTCTTCGGCGTTTGATAAGCCGTTGTGCATACACGCATATATTTGCGAAACTTGGCGGCGCCGCGCCGGCGACTATGTTACACCCGCCATCCAGCGCCCCTGTTGCTGACGGCGGCAAGCATAAAACATGAATAATAACATAAACATCATTTTTTCGCACCGCACCAGCGCCTTCTTCTTGCAAGTGAATTTCCATGTTTGCGTTGACTATGAAATCAACACACACACGTTCGCGAAATTAGATGATAAGAAAACACTGTTCGTTGTTCATTTTTCTTCTTTTTTGAAGGGTAGCTTATTTATAAGGACAGTGTATGATATAAAAGTGTAATATAGGTTGCTTACATTATTAAATCATTCAGTAAGGTACACATATTTTAGTCATTTGCCTTTTTTCCAAATTTCACCGATTGAAGTGTTAATCATTTATCAAGAAGACCCTGCGTAGATTATGCAGCGCAGCGGCAAAATATGGAACTACAATGTTCAATTCAGATTTAAATCTACAGTATTTTCTAATCCACATATCATTTAATCCATATTCTTGCAGTAATCGATTCTTTATTAAATGTAATTTTTATTGGAATACCATTTTATGTCGACAGTTACTATAGTCATTGCGAAATATAAGCAAAGAATGCAAAGAATCGTGTTTTCCGAAAATTAGTTAAGTTAAATTAGTTTTAAAGTTAAACATTGTTATTCACATTTTCCATAATCTAAGAATTATAAGTCATATACCAGTTGATTGAGTGTAAAATTTGCTACAAATTCCACTTTTTCATATAGTTACTTACAATTAGAATTCATATACCTGATAATATTTGTCCACATGGCTGGACAAATGACGGAGTGGTATGGTCGATATCTACTGACCCCGAGGTCTCGAGTTCGATTCCCGGTGGGGGCGCTTAGTAAAGTAATTGCTTATTCTTATCAATAGTATTAACCTCTAATACGACTAATTTCCTTGAAATATAATTGAATAGAGGTAATGAAATGACCATAGAAGTTACTCGCACTTCTGCTAAAAAATCATTTTTATTTGTATTTGTCTTGGTCCTCCAAAAGCCAATCGATTTCGAATAAAATTTGGTGCAATTATGGTGCTCAAACATAAAGCTGTCGCCCGATCGACAAAGTCCACAGCATTCTTATGGACGTCAAAACGCCTTCATAGCTCTCCCACATCATGTCATCCTGGACCAGAGCTTCCACGAGATTTCCCTCAAACACTAATCTACTAATCAACTAGTTAACTGAGTGGAAAGAGTAAGCATAACAAGAGGGTAGTTCTCGAATACATATTATAGGATTTGCAGATGATATTGCGCTAGTTGGAGTACATGAGAATCTGCTCCCGAAATTTTGTAGGATGTTCTGATAATGTTGCCTGATTATGACGTCGGCAGCGAACTTTAAGCTAACAACGAAATTGAATACCCAGCTAATAAAGAACGCTATCCGCAAAAGCAGAAGACACCACTGGACCTAATGATAATACTTAAACTACTTTCTGGTATCAGGGATCTCTGAATAATAATAACAGGGAAATTGTCGCGTCACTCAACAGCAAAACAGAATGGTATAGACGATGGAACGAGTGCCAGAAAGAGTTGGATACCCGACGTTATACTCTGTATATTTTGGTCTTAAGGAAACTCAGATTTCCTTACACCGGTCACGGATTCATTAACAAGTACCTCCATCTCATTGGAAGATCCAAAAAATATGTACATCCGTACAGGCGGAGCACACTCTCGGATAGTGCGAAGTGGGGAAGGGGGAAAAGATGATTCTGATATAGGAAACTCTATGGTCAATTACCCCGGCAGAACTGGGCGCGGAAATGATCGCAAATAAGAAAGCCTAGGATGCTGTGCTCACCTTGGCCAGAGCGGTATTCACCCGGAAAGAACAGCTTTGACACGTCTCTTACAAAGCAGCGCGCACGAAAAGCTTAAAATAATGTAGGTCTTGCAGTTTCACGGTGGAGAGCTTGAAAGTGCAATTCGCACTTTCGTACATCTGCACAGTACTGCACTCAAAGGGCCGGCCACTTGCTCCAGATAGAGAAACGTACCTAGAGTTTTATACATGAATTGGTGTTCGTTTTATTTTTGTTTGTTCATTTTATGATTGTTATTAATTATCTGTAAAGGTTTTTTTTTAAGAAGAATGACATACCAATAAAGGTAATACATATAGAGAAACGACGGCGACGCTCTTTTCTGGGCGTTGCCGTCGTTTCTCTGAAATGAAATTTACGACTAACACTTGCAACAGTTATACATTACTTGTTAAGAAATATATTGTGGAAAATTTACTTTGAGATATTGTTAGAATACAGTTCACATTGCATCAACGACTAGTACAGTTCACATAAGTAAGTCTCTTTTTGTTTATTCTTCTATATCCATTGCAAAACCTGACAATGTTATTAGGTTGATGCAATGTGAACAGTATCATTATTCTAACATCTCATAAAGTAAATGTAACATAACAACATATATACATACGATCGGTATAGAGGTCACCAATATCAATTTTACCATCGATTTGTTCTAACAAATGTCATCGATCTCCGAAAAATGACTTGTCCTAAAGATTCCGCTTTTATTCATATTTCCTTTATTCCCAGGTGTTTAAATCGTATACCACTTGATTCAGGATGAAATTTGCCACATTTTCCTGGAATAGAACATTATAGAATAATCTTCTATTAAGTACATTATTCCATAATTTACAGTTATTTGAAGTATTTTTTCTGACAGCGGAAATGTCATCGTTATCAGACTGAAATTTAATAACTAAACGAAACAGTTTGCAGGAGTTTGTAGCAAATTTAACACTGAATCCATTGATGCTTGATTTATAAACCTAGTATTATGAGAAATATGAAAATTATGAGAACGAAATCTCGAATTTTGCACGTTATATTTCTCAATGACTACATAACCTTTCAGTCTAGATGGGTACATTAAAACAAACTACATTTAATAGAGAATCGATTACAATAAATATAACATTTCTATGTTATGTGGACTACCAAATATTTTAGAAGATAATTTAAAATTCACATTTTAGTTCTACTTTTTGCCTTAACGTGTCAGTCGGCGTAGGGTCCTCTTAATCCTAGAAAGATCACCTTTTTCAACATACGCTAAAGATAAATACATCGATTTGACGTAATCAAATTGCACTAGTTTAAGATTTTATAATTTAAAAGGTTTATAACACCTCGAATTTGTTTAATTGACTTAAGAGTGTACATAATAAATAATAATAAAAAAGATGTATTAAAATATGTTTATTAGCCCGCCTGGGAACACACATATTCCTACAAAGCACAACATTCCACATTCTATTCAACTCTACAACTCACTACACACCTACACACTCAACTCAACACTACACTCAACGCACTCTAATCCACACAATCTATAACTTCTGAAATCTACTATCAACAACAACACCTATCAAACATCAACTATCAACAACAGCAAGAAATTGTAAACCATCACAATAATAAATATGTATCATCTCGGAAAGACCTTAATGGTCGGTAGAGAATAAAATATATGAATAAATATATGTAATAAATATAATAAATAATAATGTTATATTTATTACAAAAACTTGAAAAACAGAACGCGGTAATTCTTACCTTGAAAAACCGAAGACGTCAATTCGACGTAGATTATCTTCCCAGAGTTAAGTCAACATAAATATATCTTAAATTAGACCATACGGAACTTAGGGTTAGAGTAAATTCAATTAATAATTGTCAAAGCTTGGTGTGCTAGAAATGGGAAAAGTCTGTGGAGAGAGAACAGTTGCTTAGGATGACAGGGCTGGATGTGGAAAAGCAAATTAGAATGGCTAAAATAAATAGCAGTTCCTATAACCCAGACGATAAACGCATTCAGGTAGAAGACCAGCTTATTTTGGGAAGACGGCGCTGAGTAAAACCGAGAAAGAATGTATGACACGTACGAGGTGTGGATCAGACAAGAAGGGTAAGAAAGAATGGATGATTGAAGAAGATAAGAGGTGTGATACATGGGAACATGTGATTAAGGAATGTATCGGGGTAAATGAAGGATGTGTGCGACTATTGAGAATGGAAAAAGACTGTGGGAAAATTGTTATCAGAGGTAGGGCAGAGGGTGGCGATCATTGTGAGGATAGATGGAAAAGAAGAAGGGTAGGGAGCAGACGGGGTAATGTTGGGTGATTCCGACTTAAATATGTTGTAAAACTGATAGTGGGAGCTTAGATACAGTAATTTACTTGATTTTGTCTTATTGTTATGGATTATATTTTTGCTTTATTTATTTATTTTATGAAGTCTATTGGCGGTAAAATGCAAAATGATGTAAAATTCATCAGAATCATCGTTCTGCACTGATACCAATCTTACTCCAAATATATTTTGACATTTGCTGTAGAATGCAACATAGTACACATCTCAAATTACATGTTCATTTCCGGTATATTCGGCTCTTAATATAGCCGACTATGAATGCGATACAATATGATATGATATGAGAATTTGAAAATGGGCGAGATGATAATGGAGGCGGTGCAACTTCCGCCAAACTATCCGCTGGGTTAATTACAAATGAATAATGAAAGGCTACGGGTACAGCCGTGGAGAGATGGCGGTCGGCGGCAGTGGTGGCGGCGTGTTTGCCTGGATTACGGACCGAATTCCCACTTCCTGATTAATTAGCGTCCCTCTTATGCTCGCCATCCGCCACCCGCCGCCCCCATCGTCGCGGTGTTTATGCGCTGCGCATTAATAATATTAATCAAACTCGTACGTGAGTGCTGCCGGTTAATTATTTGGATAAGGGCCATCTATGGGCACATAGTTTACAATATTAATAATAAGGAATGTGTAATATTAATTTTCGTAATTAGTTTTTATAGATTCTCCTATATTTCGTGGTAAAATAATTTTACAACCTGTTAGTGAATTATAATTATTTAATCGAAGACTTTTAATTTTTAATATTATAAATCAAGTATAATAAATTGTGGCAAATTACTATGCACCTAAGTGACATGGAAGAGATTTGAAGAAACAGGCAAGATGCGGGGTTGTGATAAGCAAAAGAAAAGCTTAGATGTTGGCGTATGCTGACGATGTGGTGCTCCTGGCAAGGGACAGGGACATCATGCAGCGTATGATTGAAAGGATTGAAAGGTATATGGATAGAAGAGGACTGAGTGTGAAAGCGGAGAAGACGAAATAGATGATATTTAGTAATGCAAATGGGAGAAAGAGAGTGGAATGCTTGAAATGGAAAGCGGAAATAATCGAGAGAGTGGATGTTTTCAAAAAAATTGGTTTCTGATTAGTGCAAATGGTAAGTGGGGAGAGCAGGACAGAACAGGCAAGGAAAGATATAATGGACGTCAAAAGATCCAGTCCCAGAAATATTGTACTGTACAAGAGACAGGGAGAATGATTGTTAAATGGGAGTTGGTTAGCAGGGTTTATAAGATTTAAAGAGAAAGTAAATAGAATGATGAGAAAGTAAATAGAAGCGGAAGATTGATAAAGGATATATGTGAATGTTGTGCTAGTAAAGGTATGAGTGGTTGTAGAGTGAACAGAAGGAAGTAGTATGAGTATGTGGGTTTGTCGGAGCTGTTAGAATATATGGTGGGTGAAAGGGGTCGAGAGGTGGAAGTACAGGGGCGCCAGGGGAGCATTAGTAACAGCTCGTATAACCGACGTATAGACTAATGCAGGTGAGCCAAATAATGGTACCAAACAGAGAATGAACGCGGGCGACAAGCGGGTTATTGCCAGGACAAGGTGTGGGACTGAGGAGCAAGGAAGAAAGGTGTGGATAGGGTATAAATTTATGGAGTATGTTATGTCAAGATGGGGTGCATCTGTGTACCTGCGAAGGGGTGAATGCTTTGATTTTTAAGAGCTGAGAAGTGGTTGGGAGAGGAGGGGTGAGTGTGACAATAGTGAGGCAAATTGTCCATGAGAAATGGAAGCAGAGGAGAGGGATATCACAATAAGGTGGATTGATATTTAACATTTATATTTTGCTTCTAAATATTATTATGAAATTATTGTTGAGTTTTTGATGTACTGTAAAAGTTTGATTGTGAATAGTTTTGCAAGGGTATCGGGGCCTGAATAAAGGTTTATATACTACTAATACTACTTTCTGGCAGCGACAATTTTGCCATTATAATCATAACTTTTATCAATTATATTATCAATTCTGCGAAGTTAAACGAAAACTTGTTTCTGGTGTTTATAGCCAATTTCATAGTGAATCGACTGGTACAAGATTTATAACGATTATGGAAAATATTAATAAAAATAAACTGTAAAACTACTCATATCAACGCTACATTTCTCAATGACTACAGTATGTGCCTTTTCACACACAGCGCGGGGCGAATGGTGATTGCGATAAGTTACATGTTACTTAATGGAGAGACCAATGCAGAGAAATGTTAGCATTCGCCAAAGCAATTAAAAGTTCGCTTCGAATAGAAATTGCAATTTAACAACATTCAACCCATTTGAAATGAATAATGAAAATGTTTTATAATGCTGACGTTGAAGTGAACACGCGATGGTCAGCCCACGAAGAAGTGCCCGATGCTGCTTTGAACCGCGACGACCGGTTCGGCTACGATCTTGATCAAAGCATTGATCAATAAACAATAAAACACACAAAAAAACATCTCTTCAGCATTACTCTTTGCAAAAGACAAAAGTAAATTTGGCTCCGCCTATTTATGTATTACCGCTTCCCATTCAACAAACTTTAGACACACCTTACTGCATAGTCATTAAAGTGGAATCAAGATTGATTGCTGCCGAAGCAGAGCATACACAATACCCGTCCGTCCACACGCGAATGCATAATAGATTGACTATATTTGGGGAATTCTTATTCAAGTTTAAGTACATTAGAGGGTGCTGGGTGGCGCGCAAACTTTTGCACGACTTACGGAACGGAACGCTGGCAGCAAACTTGTTTGTTGCGCATTATTCTTATCCACCGGATCCAATCTAATTTCAACACGCGGCCGAACAACAATTCGCATTTGCATACTTGCCGCTCTTGTTGCTGTCACTCGCTGGGGGGTTGGCGACGATGGCGGTGGCGCACGACCACTGACATGCCGCTACCGACGCTAACCGCACGCTGCTGTCCCATGGAGAACGCGCGACGGCTCTATCCGGTGTCGTTGTTGCGAAAATTCACCGAGTTTATTACACGCCAAAAACTTCGGCTTGTTACTTATGCCACCGACCTCCCGCCTTCCATTTTCCATGAACGCTACACTACCCATAATATACAATATCAGAATTTGCATCTTGGAAAATGTAGGTTTATGTTGAAAGCTATTTTAATCATTATTTAAGATAGCTTAAGGTTAGTTAAGGATCTTAGAATTCAATATACTAGAATATTATAATTGTATTAGATAATTTAATTATAATTTTGTTATGATGTAATAGATTCTTGCCAGGAATCATATTTTTAAAAAGTTGGAGTAACTTTAATAGTTAAACAGAATAATTAAATGTAGAGAGTCATATCTATTAGATAAATGAGTGCGAATTGTACTTGTACAATTATGGTAAGATTACTTAAGTAACGCTTTAAGAATATACCGTAAAATAATTTTAAGCAATTAGAAAATTTACAAATCAGGTGAATTTTGACTCGCAACTCAACTTGTTTAAGATGATACCATTAACATTTGGTTTATATTCGTTCAAAATAACTTATTTTGGATTTGTCTGGAGATACTTTATTAAATTATTAAAACTAATCAATTAAATGGTTATAGAAGGACCAATTACAGAGAATATGAAACAAATTTTGTATCAATCTACTACAAAGATTATCCTCACTCTGATGATATCATTTTAGTCTTGCCTCAGCAGGACACGGTACCTATTTGAATTATTTTGTTGAATTTTATTTTTTTGAGAAAAAAAAATTAAAATTATCCAAAAAGGGCCAATCCCTGAGAGTATTCCTAATGGTATCATTTTAAGCTAGGCTCATTGGGCTAAATATGATATCATCAGAAAGTTGGTGTTATAGTCTCTGGAATTGGCTCCTTTAAGACCTGCTTTTTTATTCACTCATTCTGATGATGTCACTTTTAGGCTAGTCTCATCTTGAACGCTAGGGTTTGTTCAACTTGACGTTACTTGATTGCATTAACTACGTTGTAATTCAGACAAGATTCATTAGGAATAGCCGATCAAAAGGAATTGTGTCTAAATTAATCATCCAAATACATCAAATTCGAGACCGCAAACTCGCGATACGAGTACTATTTGAAAGAGACCTTAGGCATTATCAGAGGAGTTAGTTAGATACGGTTTGATTAGATGTTTGTTAGTTTAGGTTTGGCCATGTCATTTGAGATATGATAGGTCATGACTCCTAACATGGATGAAGAAATCACCAAGTAGATCCAATATGTTTTGAAATCAGCACAAAATTTTAAAATGACAGAACAATCATAATTTCTTTGATTTTTTTAACGAGCATCGACTACTATCGTCATTAGCTCTATTCAATTATTTTTCAACGTATTTTGTCATGTTAGAGGCTAACACTATTGATAAAAAGAAAAAAAATAATATGCATCCCCATCGAGAATCAAACCCGAGACCTCATGGACAGTGGTCACCGGCCATACCACTGCGCGACTTTTCTGGACAACAATCATGATTATGTATTAAATGAGCTGGTAACCATAAATCATATAAATCAACTTTTATAGGCATAACATATACATTTCTGTCACACAATTCCTTCATGATACATATTTTGTATGCTGATCCGATAATAAAACATCACAAAAATAAATTATAATTTTGCTACAGAGCTGAATACTCCCCCGTCTTGATGCCTGACAATCCCTAGTCTCATTCATCTTTCTTCCCTCCCACCCCCATTCACTCCCCCTATCACACACTCCCAGCATCCAAATCTTCCTCCCCTAATGCTCTGCTCCCACTTTTATTGGACTTCATATCTTCTTACACTATATCTAGACACTCATGTTTTCTGTTTTCTGAAAGACTTTGTAATTGGTGCCAACCTCTCTAACCTCATTGGGTGCTTTAGGAACTAACCTTGCTCTCTTTCTAGGCGCTCCCATTCATTCACGTTCATACTCCTACTTCATTCTTTAAAATCTGCTGCCAAATTCGCATCATGGCGTCGTAATCCGCTCCCCCTACAACTTCCCTCACTTTCCTTTCACTCTGTTCCACACAAGCCAGCCTTTCTGTTGAAACCATCGTATGACGTCTACCCATGATCCTGTATATTTTAAGAGGAACCCCAAGTGTTTGCGGCTAGAGGTACCCTCTCGATGGCATCTCCCTTCCACAACAGCTCTTCAATCATGTATCGTCCATGGATCTATACCTCATCTACTTTACCTTTTCCACATTCCCACTCATTCCTCTTTTGTCTTTATACTTTTCAATAGGCTTGAAAATGCCTCTTGCTGAAATCCATTTCGGATATAATTTCTTCCGAGTAATTTCATCAATTGTACACTTTTCTTTATTGCCATCCGGTATTAAAAAAATAGATTATACTGCTATTGCTTCATATCAAGTTGTCATAAAGTAGACATTTAAAAACACTTATATTTACAATTAAATTAAAAATTTCTACCGACGATTATGACAAAATTATGTTGTAGTTTTACGTGTAATAGTCTTGAAACTTGGTTCAAAGTTCAATTGGATACTATAGTGGATACACTAGTGACGTTGTTCATAAACGGTAATAAGGTAAGATAATACTATGGTAATGCTAGGTGAGCTTAATATTACGTATACGTATATTATGAATATGTGGACATATGTTAATGTTGATTAAGTCGTTTGCATTTGATGTATTTATGTTTATGCCATGCACAGTCCCTTATCTCATTTGTGCGCCATCCTCTTCGGACATATTACACCCTCCGCACCCCACCCTCTTCACCCAATCTGCTATCATCTTTAACCCATGTTCCCCCAAACGTCTCAACCACCACACCCTGATTACTAGTCGCAGTGCCTTCATTTTCCCATTATATCTCAATTTCCACCCACTCTACAACTCAACTCCGCCCAATATAATTATGCGCATACAGTGTGTCCGTTAGGTAATTACCAATTTGGCGGGCAAAATTCGTGCGTGTGGATGATGCGAATGTGCGGCCAGTAAATCAGCCAATTTGCCGCCTCACCGAGCGCGTTCAATATGCAATGCACGCGTCCGCGCCCCGATAACAGGCGCTGTAATAAACGATTAGTGCGTTCAGGTGCAGGAGGAGGGCAAGCGGTAGCGTGGCATGCGCGCAGGTGAACAATCCGGATAACGGACGAGTGACGGGCGCATGGCGGCTGCAAGATGGCGCCTGCGGGCACGGGTACCGAGGAGATTAATTAATTATGCGTCGTGCACCCACACGAATGCATAAACTAGGCGCTCCGCAAGGGGACATGTTTGTTTAGGATTGCGCCATCTGTGTGTTGGTATTCAAAGTTTATATTGAAAAATCTATACTATTATTATGGCTAAAATAAATATGTGCCAATAGCTTACGAATCATTGTTTCCAAAAAATATACATCAAGTAATATAATGATGATGTATATTTTTTGCAAATTTACAATTTGCTGATATAATGGTTTCTTTGGGGCGGGGGACCTATTTATGTGACTTTAAACATTATCGTCACGTAAATGACAAACAAAAAAACATACAAACAATCAAATGTGTGATATCATCTGAAAAATCATATATTGTTTAGTAATAAAAGCCTAAATAAAAATGCTTTTTCAAAAATTGACCAAAATATTTCAGATGGAACTGCATAGCGAATAATGTAGTAACTAATGTAGTATCATCTGAATGTCATACTTTTTGAATTTTTTTAGCAAAACACAAAATGCTCACTCAAAAAATGAACAGACATTTTCTGGGTGATGTGTTAATAGAACGTCTTGTAAAGAGGTTCCCCCACAGACAATTAATTAAGTGTATCATCTAAAAGCGCATATTTTTTGGATTAATTTCAGACTAAAATCACAATTCCTCGAATAACGTTTATGAAATTATGTATATTAACATCAAATACAGGGGTTCCCCCTAAAAAACAAAATCACCAAACAATCACACCGGCAACTCGCTCCGGCAACCACATTAACATTTGGGGTTGTCATTATAGAAGTCTTCTTCACCCTGGGTGAGACTAGCAACCTACCCAAAGAGAATTAATATGCTCATAGTTACCCAGAAGTAATTCTGGAAGAATGTCAGGCCACAGGCCTTGTCGGTCAGCGAAAAGGCGGGGGAACGAAGAAGAAGAAGAATTTGATTTTTAGATTTCACAATATTTAATGGCATACCCTTTTTCCTCATACACCCATACATTCTTAATGTAATGTAATATATAAATAATAACAAAAATAGCAACAAAAATTAAACACCTCTCATATAAAAATAAATAAATATAAATACAAATACGTAAATTCTTATAAATCTTTTAATCAGTTCTGTCCATCCATCGTCTCTTTCTCTTCTTTTTCTCCCTGATTATTCTCATCATATCCCCACTGCTTCCCCTTTCACTCAATAATCTACCTAACCTAATTTCCAAGCTCCATCCAAGCATCGCCGAAATAGCCTCCCATGTCTTATACTCCACCCCCAGATGATCGTATCTCTTCCGTAGCCACATAACGCACATTTGGTGTATCTCGCGCCCATCCACAACCTGAGCCCCGGTTCTTCAAAGCCTCTTCTCAGTGGAGCGAGCTGCCTCTTCTCAGCTACACCGATCCTCCTCGCGTCATTGAAGTAGAATGGTCTTCTTCCCATCACTTGCACCTATTTAATTCCTGGGTTCTATTCCCTTAATACGAACAATTCTCTCCACCTACCTATGCTCCTACCATTCAAGTTTTACCGCTGTGAGAGAGAGGCCCACCGATTCATACGCTATTCTCCTGCGATTCTCCCATTCATTGTATCCCCTGGATACAATACAGCACTGCCATACATTCCTGTCTAACCTATCACTCCCCGTTCAAACCAGTCCATCGTCATATCTTGCGAATCTTCTAAACGCTTTCTCTTTCAAAGTAACCCTGCAGCACTATATAATCTCAAGATTCATTAAGCTCTTTATGAACCAGATATGTTCCCTTTCAATCACATCGCAGTCATACAAGCCCCACAGTTCAGGCATGCATCACAGATCCATGCTACAATTTCCCAATTGTTAACCCGCAGCCTTCCGCACTTCTATTATATTCTCCCCATGCGCACCGAACTCTCCCATATAATATGCTCCTTCCATACACCCGAAGATTTAAATTTAAAACCGAGGTACTTCATAGCTTCGGCTTTCTCCAACACCTGCCCTTTCCAACTCACATTCACCTCCTTACTTCTTCCACCCTTCTGAACTCCATACATTTCGTCTTTGCCATATTCACAATCTGAGTGGAACATCTGTACGTCACTCGCCAGTTGCTGCTTCGTGCCAGTGCGGGTTGTAAGTCCGCGAATCTCTCTTTTAATTGCGGGAATTTCCTTTATCGTGAGTTACGCCTTAGCATGCGTGTAGACGGAAACTGTGCTTATTAAGGAAGCAGTTGACTACGTCAAGGATCGATCGTAACTAAATATATTTACAAAACTTAAACCTAAGTTGGAGTAAAACCACTACCGTACAAGATTGCTACAAAAAGATGAAGATTTAAAAGCAGCCTTAAACAGGGTCTCTCTTGACCGGTACCCGAAGAGCAGGCCTGGTTTCACACGTGTGTCCTCATAGCAATTTTGAGGGTGCAAAAGAGGGTATAATGCCGTAAAATTCATCGGATGGAATGACAGCATACACCAACATCCTTGTATTTACCAACAACCACACCCCCATCTTTATCCATTGTCAATAAAATCTGCAACTCGCTCATATAAACATTAAATATCCGAATTAAAATTCGAATCCATAATGGGCTAGACACTGTCGTCTCTATCTTCCCTACCGCCATTGTACTCTCATACAGGTTACCAGCCCATCTCCAATATCTTTCCACTTTAAACATTGTAGCAGGTTTAATTTCTATGCGATGTCCCACACTAAGTCGATTTAAAAATATCAAATGATAATGACTGAAACATGCGAAATCAATTTATTTTCAGTTCTTTACTGCATTAAATTTCCCTTCTGAAAAGTCGAACCTAATCTATATGAGTAAACCAGTTTTGCTTGCAATGTCAAATGCAGAAGCAACCAAGAATACGGCAAAGATATGCAACGATCGTTGCATTTCAATGCGAACGTCAACTTTTTGTACGTCCGCGCGCTCAGTCGCATTGCGTGGTGGTGTAATGTGTAATGCAAAACTTTTGCCTCCACCCATCCTCGAACTAAAAAGTTTTTGCCTCCTTCGCTCATGTTTTACTGTAACAAAGTTTGCGCTTGCGAATAACGACGACTGTGAATGAGTGCAGGCGCGAAATGTCGTCGCAGAGGGCGCCACCCTGTCACACTCAAACATGTCTGTTTGCCCTCGCCCTGTTCACGAGAGCAACTTTCAGCGTGTCACAACATTCGACATTTCCTCGGAGTAACTTTCCACGAAGATAGTTTCATCTTATTTCGACGCTAACTCGCAATGATTTCTGATTGCAGGGTGGTCTGAAGGCGGCCATCTTGGCTGACGTCATGCAAGGTCTCACCATGATCGCGCTCTGTATGGTGATGATCATCAAGGGAACAATGGAAGCCAATGGCTTTGGTGAAGTTATGAAAAAGAATATAGATGGCGGCCGACTGGATTTCTTAGAGTAAGTAAACCTAACTACACATCTATATATTTTTGTATTCATATTACAGATACTTAAAGAAATTATTAGTCTTAATTGGTAATGGTACCTAGGATAACTAATGTTAATAAATTAATGAATCTATTTTCAATTGTCACTTTTTGATAACAAACATATTTTTTATTCAAAGATTTAAAAAATATTGATGATGTATTAGTTCCGCCTATGGAGTGGCGTAAAAAACAACTAATACTATAAACCAGGAATGAGCAATCTTTTTCATCAATGAGCAGGTAGAAATGTAGACTTTGTGGCCGGGACTTGGGGGCCTCTGCGGGTTTAGACTCCCTCTAATGGGAGTGCGGGCTTGAGCTTAAGTAAACAAAAATAAATTTTGCAATGATTTGCGGGCCGCACAAATATGTTCGATAGGCCGCATGTGACTAGCGAGCCTGAAGTTGCTCATTCCTGCATATATAAGCAAACTTTATTATAGCATTACACGCATCAAACACATCCAGTCACAAAATCCCACATCACATAATAATAAATAAAATTACGTATTAAAATAATTATGCACAGCAGCAACAAAAAACAAAATAAATAACGAACACACTTAAGTTACTTGCTGCCTTCCTTTTACCCTTCTCCCTTATAATTTGATTGATTAAAGATACTTTCTCCCCTCCCTCATCCAAAACCAATTATCCCTTCCACCCACTTATTCCCCCACTAAATGTTCCCACATATCCACCTCATCCCGACATACTGCACACATCATATATTCATCTCCCATCCTTTCCTTCCTTGCTCTTGAGATCCACACCTCGCCCTTGCAGTAACACGTTTGTTCTTCGCACTCATTAACGTCTTATCTATATATGTTTGTCTGGGGTTGATTGTTTTCTGATTCTGATTGTTTCTGATTGTATTCTGGGTTGTAAGTGCTGTTTAGAATGCTTTGCTGCCGCTTCTGGACCTCAATCTCTTGGCTTGCTACCCGAACTACCTCTTCTCTCTTCTAGCACTCACTCACCATTCACTCGGCCCATTCTTTGCACACCATTCCCATGTCGTTTTCATCAACCTTCCATTCTTCATTCTACTCAATCTTTGGGAATCGGTAAGCCAGATGGCTAGGTATGAGCCATCTTGCCTACCGATTCCCATTTCATATCTCATGCTAGAGACTCCACACCTCGTCCTTGTCATGGTTACTTCACCATTCCTCCTTCTTCTCTACAGCAAATATATGGCCACCACTCGATCAGATAGACAGAGTTGTAGGTGCCTCCGCGAATGTGTCCCTGCCTAATTCTTTCCTCCATTAACTAGTCCAGTCTCAGCAATTCAGTATTTGTTGTTGTCTGTAAATTTGTAACTCTAATCGATAATTATTATTACGAAATTAATACACTTGGAGATTTATCTTATGTTTTGAAAATGTAAATACCAATATTATCAACAGTATCAAATCTTAATTAATAAGTAGTAGTAGAGTAAAAATTGATTAAATACATACCATTTCAACAAAAAATAATCAAACCCGCTAAACTTCTTTTGCACTTTCACTCCCTATCCTTACTCCGGATTCCTTCTGCCCGGCGTTTTCCTACTTCAGTCTCTAGGTACCTTCAATTTGACGCCTCCCCGTAGTTGACGGTAGGTAGTCGTCCAGTCCGCGCTGTTTCCTTCTTCCTTCTTTCACATTCAGCTATCTATCGCCAATATATCTGGGTCTCATCCCGATTGTCTGCACTGCTTGGTATAGTGGGTTATATGTGCTTCTTTAGATATTATTTTGCCGCTCCTGCTCCCCCACCTCCCCTCCTATCGTTCCGACTTTCACGCTTAACTCATTCCTTATCAGCAACCTACCCACCGCCACCTCTGAT